>CM021103.1:657488805-657583715 GCA_007115665.2 Sequoiadendron giganteum
TTTTCTTAAAAATAAAAAGCAAGGTAAGAATCTTACAAGTTTCAAACATAGCTCGGAAGCTTTTGAGCAAATAGGAATAAGACTGTCCAGGATCTTCCCTTTCAAACCTTGGTTCATCAGAAGTCTTAAGGTGGAGGGAAAACATCACTCAGGTGCTTTTCCACCAACCACGGACTTATATTGCGGTCCCCCGCACGTTTACTGTTAAGTAGACGGCCCTCCCTTCTTCGAGGAGATTGGTTGGGTAACCGGTTCTGTATGACCAACTGAGCATAGTGTGTAATCCTACATAACTAAATCCCTGTGTCCTCACAATCTCAATCTAGCATGTAACCTGGATTACTGTGAACTGACAGTGTAATTCGTCTCACAGTCTAAGTGGACGTTAGGTATACTACACTTCTTTGGCCAAAGCATTTCGGCAGTACTTATACTGACGGTCATCTATCACTTGCACTAAGTCAGGTTCAGTTTGACTTAAGGCTGCCTTATCCTACGCGTAGGTTGAGTCCTTCAGTGGGTAGTCAATCACCCTAGACTTCCTACTTCAACTACTTAAACAGGAAATGGAGTACAGTCAACAAGGGGTCCCTCTGGTACTTCCTAACATGGAAATCTTTATCCATGGAGTACGTAGCTTTCTCTAGTTAACCTATTTAACTCTAAAGCTTTAGACTACCTTGGTTCTGAATCCACCCTCGTCCTAGTATTTAGTA
Organism: Sequoiadendron giganteum; assembly: GCA_007115665.2. NCBI lineage: Eukaryota > Viridiplantae > Streptophyta > Pinopsida > Cupressales > Cupressaceae > Sequoiadendron > Sequoiadendron giganteum. Next base: position 657,489,522 of record CM021103.1, read on the forward strand.
ACTAATCCCTTTCCTTTACTTAAGGAATTCAAGCAGTATTCAAGCAATACAAATTATATGGTACTTTACTAAAAGTAAACAAATATTTCCCTTTCAAATTCATCTATGATTTCAAATGATTCGTTTCAACATGCTTTTAAGTTATTCCAATTCATCAAGTTCTCTAAGCTATTTCAAAAGCTTTTCTAAGGAAATTAAACTATTCCCCAATTTGACCAGCTCTTTAAGCTATCTCTTAAATTCAATAAGCCTTTTCTAAGGAATTAAACTATTCCCAATTCAGCAATTTCATAGAACATAGAGGTTTCTTTTTATTTTTCCTTTCATAAAGTAAGACATAATCAAGCAATCTAATCATACAATTTAAAATAAATAACAGAAAATCTATCAACATATATCTCATGCCTGATTTCCTTTTGCGTATGAGCTTGATCGGTAGCTTCAATCCTTGCTCCACCGTCCTTCGCAGCCTTCTCTCAGCTTAAGCAAATACTACTTTCAGGTAAATGCAAAAAGTTGTTCTCAGCAATACCATCTCTCAGCAATACTGTCTCAATTGCAAATGATTTTCACAAAATGGCAATGGCTTTCACAAAAATGGCAATGGCTTTCACAAAAATGGCAATGGCTCTCATAAAATGACAATGGCTTTCATAAAATGGCAATGGCTCTCATAAAATGACAATGGCTTTCATAAAATGGCAATGGCTCTCATAAAATGACAATGGCTTTCATAAAATGGAATTTCAAAACACAGAAATACCACAACACTGTATTTCGAATTTTCCAAGGCAAGGAGAGTGAATGAAAAATTGAGTGTCTTTCAACAATGAGTGAGAACCTATTTATAGGTTTCGAATTCTCATGTTTCCTACCTTGTAGGCATGAGAATTCGACACCTCTCATTTTGAAAATGTCAAAATTCGCAGTGGCAGTCACACAGCAAAAGAGTTGATGATTCAACATAATTTCTCAAGAATGTTTCAACATATCACATGCCAAATTCGTGGATTAACCACGTACAGGTTTAGTCACTGGGAAAAGCCCTAAAAAATGGCGAACTGAAGAACAAATGGCGTTTTGGATTTTGCTGCTGAAAACGTCAAGGTTACGCACCCACAGTTCATGCCTTCTTCCACCCACGCGTCCCAGACCGGTGGCGTTCAAGCATCCGCGACCAGGTCTAAGCTACGCGAGCTGGGCGCGGATTATTCTCCTTAGTTTTCCACTGTTTTCTGGTTCAACAGTCGCGCGATTTCTTCCCATGAAGAAATCCGCGATTTTTCAGTTTACTCAAACATTAGCTTTAAATTTTTTAAACAGTCTATAGTTCAGCATTTCGAAATTCTTTTTCCTTTTATATTTTTCCAAGTATTTCAATATTTCGAAATTCCTTTGTATGGTTTGCAAAATATTTACCAAAGACTATGAAAGTTTTTATTACCTTTATTTCCAAGGTAAATAAACTCAAATTCCTTTATAAGATAAATGTAAATTTAAATGCCAAAGATTTATAGTTTATACAAAATCTTTCCAAAGTTTTAGATATTTTAATATTTTCATTAAAATGTATTAATATATTTTATATTATATTCAATACAATATTATTATAGTTTTTAACTTACCTTTCTTTTAATATATAAATATATCTATATAATATTCAAAATATTACATTAGATATATTAATATATTATATTACCGATAAAACTATAATAACATCGATATTAAATATATTAATTAACTTACCCAGTTTACACTTAAATATATCTATACATGTTTATTTTCAAATCTCCAATTACGTGTATTATAGGCCAGTCAGAGCACCTCTAATAGACGTAATTGCATAAACATGTATTTATACATTTAACTGTAAATTCCAAGCATCAATAACTTATCAGTTCACATTTCACATTCAAGGCTCACAGAACAGTAAGTCAGTCAATCAAGGAACACCACTCATAAAGCATGAAGAAGTAATCATAACTCCTAAGCCTAAGGATGACTTATCATGACAACTTAATCTGACTCAGTTCCTAAAATCCTCAGTGAAGTGTGTGTGTATGCTCATACGATCAACTTTACCGGTTAGTCGACCAAGTTCCTCTTCCTGAGTGATATTTCCCCTCCACCTGGAGGAATAGCTCCTGTTCCTGCATCCATGGCACAAAACCACGGCAGTCAAATGCTCACAATATTTGCAGTATATATATAAATCAAATATATAAAACAAGACTAATTATTTTCCTCTATTCATTGTTTTATTCAAGAATAACATCATTCAAGAATACAGAATGAGCCAAACATAACATGTAAATAGGATTTCATATTGTCAACAAAATTCAATCACATTTTATTCATTCAAAACCTTCCTTACAATCAGAATGCTCTAAGCATTACTAGAATAGTAACTATACAAATTCCGGGGTGTAACATTGAATTAGTAGTTAAAGTCCAAACATATTAGTGTTTATACTCTATGGAATGATCTGATAATTTCTATGTGTATTTATGATTATCATATTTATAAATAATACATAATAAAGGAGATAAATTCATTTAAAGGAATATGATTGTTTTACATAACTTTTCATAAATCTTGTATTTAAGATTTTATGTCACAAATATGATGCTAGGTGAATTCATGATTGTTTAATCTTATATACTTATTTTAAATATGTTTGGATCAAAAAAATCAAATAAACAATGTTTTAGACCTATCTTGCTCAATAAAAAGTGTTATAGTTATCAAACATATAATTACGTAGAAGTTCCCTCATTTGAGCTTTCCAAGCTCATTCTGTCCTTGAACGGCTTAAACTCACGGAGAAAGCATGGTTGAGAGTTCCATCGTTGCAACCGTTGATTGTTTAAAACAATTTCAGATCGCGTGTACGGGAAATGAAAAGTCGGCTTCATCCGTTAGGGTTTCTGTCCATATCCTCAAGAAAGGAATCAAACATCATCCAGTCCTGTTGCTCCAAATTCTGGAGGCTGACCGTAAAACACTCCGAATCAGAAGTAGAAAATAAGGAATCCTCATCTAGCGACCGCCGAAATTATTCTCTAGTGAACTTGGTCGCAACAGCTTGAATTTGTGCGGGAGATAGCAAAGAGGCATCTTCAGTTTAGTTTTGGAGTATACATCCGCAAAAAATTCGGTATCCTTTATGCTTTGATGGATGTCCATACCCTGTTTGGTTCATTTTTTTGTTGTTTTTCATTTACTGTTTGCACAGCACCGTTGAGGGAGAGAGAGGTAATGATTACAAGCTATGTACAAAATGGATTTGTTGAAAAGGCTTTAGAAACTTTCAAGCAAATGTAATTGGCAGTTGTACAGCCAAATTCCACAACCTTTACCTATATCCTCCTTGCCTCTGCCAAAATGGGAGCTTTGGAATAGGGTATGTACAACCATTAAAGCATCATGGAATGAGGATTTCGAATAAAAGTACAAAACCCTACCACAGCAGAAATGTATTTAAATGACATGACCAAAACCAATCTTCCTACAGTTGTTGCTTCAATCTATTCACAGTAAACGAATTATGAAAATATCAGAGTTCTAAGGCTTACATAACAAGCTAGCTGCACAACGAGAGGAAAATAATTCAGTAGTGCAAACCAAAATTCATCTTCAATTAATGTGAAAGCATAGAAAAGGCACGTAAACTGTTTGACAGAATGCCTCATAGAGACGTTATCTCATGGAATGCAATGATTGCAGAATATGCACAAAATGGATTTGTTTTCAAATCTTTAGAAACTTTCAAGCAAATGCTATTGGCAGGTGTAAAGGACTCCACAAATTTTGCCTGCCTATGCCAAAATACGAGCATTGGAACAGGGTATGGACATCCATTAAAGCATAAAGAAAAGAGGAATTTTATCAGCTGTTGCAGTTGCAATTGCCTTGGTGGACATGTATGCAAAATGCGGAAGCATAGAAAAGGCACCTTCACTGTTTGACAAAATGGTCCAAAGATATGTCATCTCATTGAATGCAATGATTATAAATTTTGCTACTCATTGATTTAATTTTGCACACCAATATCAAGCACAGTCGTTCTTTAAAAAATTAAGCAAGATTTACTTGGCAACTCTTTTAGATAGAACATTTTATAAAGATATTGATTCGGTTCTCTCAAACTTTTTTGGGTTGGCAGCACTCGAAGGACCGAGTTAAAATGATTTGGCTCATTTTGGCCAAATGCCTTATCCTACATATAATCCATTGTAGGCCCTTCTCGACAATTATCCACCTGAAAAGACGTAAGGTTTAATATTATTAAGGACTTTTAAGAGTGTAAAAGGAAATGATGTTAGACTATAATAATTCGTACAACAAAATAATTTATAAGACAAATCAATTAAAAATCTTACCTCTCTTTCAAGTTCTTAAATTTGAAATATTCACATCACCGAGAAGAATTAGGAAAACTATAATTAATTAAATATTCACATCACCGAGAAGAATTAGGAAAACTATAGTATTTCATGCTATAATATGAGCAACTAGAGAAAAGAATCACGAAAAGGGCAACCTAATTTATTAAGATATTTTTTTTAGATTAAGGACTACGTTTTTTTTTAACTACAAATTATTTTTTAGTGTCTAACCATTGTTTGCATTTTTTTGGGAGCCTCAGTAATTTTACATAAGTTTAGATTATTAAAAAAATGGCAATTTGAAAAAAATGGCAATTTGAAATTCAAACTTGTAGTTGAATACAAAAACTCATCTTATAATTTTGCGTAACAAACACAACCTACAAAATAGATTCAAATTTTGCTCAGAGAACTTTCACTTACACATATAGAAAAGTATTAGTAAATATATTTTTATTTTACAACTTTTACAAAGCTTCATGCTGCACATATTCTAATTCGTCGATCAATCTGTCCAAATTCTCAAAAGAAGGATAAAATTTGCACAAAATAAAACCAAAACATCTCCCCAATTGACCTTCCACAACTCTTCGGCATACCCATTGTGCACAAAGGTGCCATTGCCAGTATGATATTTCCTTTTATTATTTTTCATATTATGCATGTGTAGGAGTATATAATAGAAGCATCGTACAACTATTATTTTTTAACTATTTTAACTAGATAGCCATTTCAATCCTTACACAATGAGAACATATAATTTTTCTTATCAAATTATATTTTATGTATTTTGTTATTCCTTTGGACAGTTGTGGTTAGGTTGCTTATGTTGGGTTGTTGTTGTGGGGAAACTTAATTATAGTCATGTTGTTATGTGAATCTTGTGTGTTTGATGTTTGCCATAAAGGGTTCTAGGGCCCCTTCAAAACCCATTTTACCCATATAATGAAAATATATATAATTTTTCTTACTAAATCAAAGTGGGAGATCATATAGCTATATAGCTTATTCACTCAATCATTATACAATAAAGAAATTACAAGGAGATAGCATATGACTTTTCTTGTGCTAATTATTCCATTTTTAATGATTGTGTGTGTGTGTGTTCAAAGTGGTTATTAATAATATTTTCATTTTCATGAAAAATCTTGGTAGAATCCATTAATAGATTCTTATGTCTTTTAGGAAACCTTGTATGATTTTATTTTTGTATAAAATAAATTATATGATTTTGTATTTAATTTTATAGTAGTTGGCATCTTTGATTTGATATAATTATAAAAAATATCTCCATATCAAATTCGATAAATTTTGGTTAGGGGTTCACTATCTTTGATTCCAATGGAGATATCCTCTTTACAGTGGACATATATGCCCTCGCTTCCAACCACCTTATTCTCATGGATGCCTAGGGAAAACCAATTTTCACACTATGTTGAAAGGTATACACATCATTTCTACATTTTATTTTGCATATTTCTATTTATTTGATCTTATGGTTGTATACATTCATTTGTAGCTTCCCAATGTACACCAAAAATGGGAAGGTTGCCTTTGAGATAAGTTGGATGATCCAAAATCCCCCTTCTCTTTTCACATCCTACACAAATTCTATATTTCATTTGTGTGCTAAATGCATGAAGTATTGATGTAATTTGGACGAAGGAGAGAACCTTAATATTTGCCTATAATTGAACTTGACATTTTTTAATGTTTACATGGATTCAATTCTCAATGATATAGGCTTAAAATAATTTTAATAATGAATTGTCACATTTGATGAGTAATTAAAAAGTTATGAACTAATTGGCTTTTATTTTTTGTTTATGACATGGTTGTATTTATACATTTAATTTTTTAGACTAACTAGGTACCAATGCTCTTGTAGTGACATGTGTGTGAGGAATTGGAATGGTTTTATATGTATGAGGGTGCAACAATGGGAGTAAGAATTTTTTTCTTGAGAATGACCTTGATGTCATTTAACCCTACTTTTATATCCTTAAGGTCGAATCGTGCAACGATATGGATAATTCGATTGTGAGTACCCTATGAGATGTGAGTTGTAACCTTGACCCTTAGGTGGCCACTACACTTAGGAGTGATCATTGATTATAATTTTTTCCTCCCCTTAGATTTTCTATGAGAAGTTATTAGTAATGGGCTAACTAATTCACTAGTTCCATTGGTCAAGTATTAATACCTATACTCTAGAGATCATCACCTTTGACTTGACCAACTACTAAGAAGGGTGTGTCATTTTTTCCCAAACTCAAGGAAGAAGGGAGATTTAATAAATGTATTTCCCCTCACATAGTTGGGAGATAGCTATCAAAATGGAGGAATGATAGAGAGGAAGTATGGAATATTCATGTCATTAGTAAGGCATGACATCCCTCCCCTTTTTTCATCTAAATTTATAAGTGGGAGGACACAATCTAGTGTATATGGAAAAACCAAGCCCCATCACCTCTTTAAAAAGAGACATTCTTACACAAAATTGGAGGATAAAGGTAGAAAATGTGTTTTTTGGGGGTCAACTTGAGTTGGGACAAGTTAGCAAGGGCGAATAGGAGTTGGGCATGACTATTGTGAGTAGTTTATGAGTAGATTTTGACTTGAGTGGCTAGGTATTGGATATAGGTTTATAATATTATTAATTGGTTTAAAAAACACACATAGATGTTAATTCATTTCTTGAGTATTCTACAATTTTAGTTATTATGATAATTAAGAGGGGTTAAGGGGTTAATCAAATTTTCCCTAGTTTCCAAAGATGAAATCACATGCCTTCAAACCGGTTTTTCCAACCCTTGAGTATGGAAACCCCTACTATCAAATTTACCTCCTCATTGGTAATTTTCGTTTATATTATTCCTTCCATATTCTTGCCATCCCATGAAATAAGTCATTAACAGTGCATGTAGTCAATATGGACGTGATATGGCAATGTTGAGCCATGTTTATTAGAGTATTCCTACTATAAATATAATTTACTTAGCATATTATTTTCCTAGAAATAAAGTTGTGAATGAAATATTAAGAGCCTTAGTGCTAGTTATACATGGAAAGGATGAATGCAACATGCTCTAGCTACATCTCCTCTTAATTATCCATGTAGATAAGGTGGAAATAAAATACCATAAGATATTCACTAGCTCTTCTAGGTAGAAGGAAAATCATAGCATACTGAGAAACCTATTATCCATTTATTTATATGCAAGGCTTTGGGAATTATGTCACTAACTCTCTTTTATTGTAAATGCTAACATAGCTTGAAGAAAAAGCCACATAAATTGGGTTTAGATAATCTAAATGTAACTAGGTTCTCCTATCATGATGCATGGTTGGACATCCTTAATTCCTTGATTAAAATATACTTATGGTAGTTCATTACTAAATATTGATAAGAAAGAAACTAGTGAAGTTTTTGTACTAGTCATAAGATGAATGCCACTCAAAATGAAAATAAATAGATTTATATAAATATGGATAATTAAGAGGAAAAAAACTTTAATCATGATAAATTTTTGTTGTGTGAACATTATATGGATACATGGTAATTAGCAATCTTTGAGGTTGTCATTGTTCAAAGGTCTTATGATATTTGACTTAGTAAATTTTTGTTATCATTATTAAGTGTATGGTCATTGCAAATGTGTAATTGTCCACACAAATAAAATGGATGGATGGTGTTACTTGGTCTCTCCTTATGCAAATTGAACTTAATAATCTCATGGTAGAAGACTAATTTTAGTAATATAATTTGTATGACAATATTTTATCATGATCAAGATAAACTTGGGTGGTTGGTATAATACTAGAAGTTTGAGTTACATTAAATCAATATTTTTCCATAGGATATCACTCACCTTGTGCAAGCCTACTTGTATTCTTATGCATGGGGAGGGGTATCCTTACCCTTATTTTATATTTTAATATAGCTCCACCTTCACCCTTACAAGCCATGTGTTTAATAAATAGAAAAACAATGAACACCAAGGTTAACTTGAAAATTATAATGATGGGTTATTTCCTATCACCCATGCAAGTGTTTGATTATGCATGAACATCTATATGTATTTGTCACAAAATAGCTTATATTCTTCTCAAACTACCTATTGGAGTTTATTCGTCAAGCATACAACTCCCAAGGATCACTTGCAATCAAACACCTATCACATAAAGAGAGAAAAACTAATAGGAATCACTATGGAGGCCAAAGAGACTATTGATCTCAAAAACATGAACCATTATGAATGTGAAATAATACAACTATACAATAATGAATCCTTATTATAACATATGAAAAAGGGAACCCTAAGTTTAATTAGAATGCAAATCAACAAGGTGAATAGATTGACTTTCAACCATGAAGGCGAGTCAATCGGACCTAGATCTGCATCCTTAGGGCCTTGAAATGGATTGGAATGGATTTAGAATGATTGACCTAATTGAACTATGTGACCTAATATGAAAAAATCAAGATCTTGACAAATAACTGATTGAAATAGTAAATTGTAGGCAAATCTAGAAAGTGTAGGAGACTATGTACTTGTTTTGAAAAATTGTTTTTGGTATGCATAGGAGGATTGGGACACCTAGGGGTGTATGGGTCTCTGATAAGGTTTCTTGCTCTGCTTTTGGGGTCCTCTGATGATAGATCTGAGCTTTTGATTTTCAATTGCAGAGTTGTCGAAATGTTGTTAGATAATTCTGTAGGTGAGTTTTCGTGAGTTAATAAGATGTAGGGAATCAATTGAAACAATGAACAATTTTTCTTCAAACCTCTTCAAACCTTATATTTGCACATTCACAAGGAGAAGAGATTTGCCATTTAGGGGCTTTCCTTAGTCAAACCCTATGCAAGTTTTTCCACTTCCACAATGGAAATGCCAATGATAAAATGATAATGGATAAGAAGGAATGATGAAATCGCAAAGTGTTGCAACTCACCACCCATCAATGGCTTCCTTGAAAGACTGAAGTCATGCACATCACCTCAAGGTCTTGGATCTTGCTTGTTTGATTTATTGAATGCTTTAGAGACTTACAAAAGGGGCTAACCTTCACAAAACAATGATAATATGACAACATGAACTCACATACACTTTGACATGATGTTTGGGTCTTAAATTACTACAATAATGCTCTGAAATATTGCTCTTGACTTTCTCTTGAATGCTCTTAATGTTCACCTCTTTCTAGATTCCTTCACTTCTAGTCTCAAATGATGAATAGACTAGGTATTTATAGGCATTTATTCAATTTCCCAAAAAATAAATCATGATAGCCAACATTTGAAGTTTAAATTTTGAATGTTAAGATGGCCACTTTGACATGCCCAAAATTGGATCCTAGATAAGTAGGGGGGGCCATACGGCCAAGGGAATATGGGTCCTAGACCTAACTTCCAGGACATTAAGTGTTAGGGGAAAAATTCTAATTGGATGCATTTATTCAATGCTTGCAATTTCTCAAAAAGTGGTACAAATGGGCTATAAAATGCATAATTTCAGGAAATTAGGGACCCAATTAGGCTCAATAAATTAGGGGGAGCAAAACATAGTGTGAATTTTTCAAGGGTGAACGCTACACTTATAAAAGTAAAATGCAAAAAACAACCCTAGATGAAACCATAGTGAGGATAAAATTAGATCATGACACGTATCCCCATTCTATGAATTCAAACAAAAAATGACATGACCTAAGTAAGCTTAAATAACTAGTGTGAAAAGGGACCTAATTAATTAAATAATTAATTAGGAAATTACCTTTTACTCTAACAACACCCCTTAAGTGCAACTTAAGGAGAAGCTAAAACATCTAATGATGAATGCATGAAAAGAAAAATATTGGTACCAACAACTATGCCTAATCAGGTACCCATGTAAAAATGAAAAATATATCTCTCACAACAAGAGAAAAGGAGAAAACCTCATGGGAAAGAAATCCTCTCCCAAAAAGAGATGAACAATGTAAAGGAGGACTCAAGTAGACCCATGCCCCTACAAGAAAAAAATCCTTCACCCCAAGTATTAATCACAATTAAAGATAATAAGATGGTGCTAAAGGTTTAGTGAAGATGTCCACAACCTATTCCTTAGTTGGAAATTTACCTAAGGAGAGATGACCATCATGGATGAGTTGTTGAATGAAATGCATGTACATTTTTATGTTCTTTGTCTTCTTATTCTAAAATAGGTTATATGCAATGTGAATGGAACTTTGGTTATCACACCAAATAAGTGTATAACTATTTTTATAATATTAAACTCTATCATAATTTGTTAAATCCATAAAACCTCCTAATTGGCATGAATAACAACTTGATAATAAACCTCATCGATAATACTATAATAGCAATTTTCTTCTTACAATACTAAGCAACTAGATAAGAACCAAGGAAAAAGATAAACCCAAAAGTGGACTTGCATGAGTCAACATCCCCTAACCAATCTGAGTCAATAAAGCCTACTATCTCTAAATCTCTTGGTGTGTACTAAATTCCAAAGTGTGTAGTGCCCCTAATAAACTTAAAAATACATTTGGTTACCTTCCAATTGCTCTCATGTGGATCATAGGAAAAATGGGATAAAATACCAATAACAAAGGTAATATCAAGATGTGTGTGTCAAATAGAAGAGACTACCTGCCAACTATCTATGTAAAGTAGTATTAATGTTATGTGTTTTTCAAGTCATAATCAATTGGACACTTGACTTAAGGGTGTAAGAGATATCGTATAATCAGTCATGCTGAAACAATGAAGCAAATCAATGGTATATTTTTATTGATGAATGGAGATACCATTATAAGATAGAAGAACTTTTGGACCAAGAAATAAGTGTAGATTCCCAAGAAATATCATGTCATAGTGCTCCATCAACCATTGTTGTATATCTTAAAGCATGGAGTTGGGGATACTAGTAAGAATAAAATCATCTACACTGAAGAAAAAGATCAAAAGATCAACTCCATGTCTTTGAATATAGGTTGTGTAATCAAAGTGGCAACATGTTAAACTAGATGTAAGAAAGAAACCATCCATCTTCTCATACCAGTTCCTAGGTGCTTACTTGATACCATACATAGAATGTCATAGCCTACAAACAAGGGAAGAGTCTCACATAAATCTTGGATGTTGCTCCATGTAGATCTCCTCATGAAGATCATCATGCAAGAATACACTCTTCACTCCATCTAGTGAATGCACTAACCTTGAGATGCAACTAGAGAAATGGCCATGTGTTCAACTAAATCCATCTTGGCTATAAGGAAAAATATCTTGGTGTAATCAATATCCTCAACCTATGGGAAACCCTTAGCAACAAGGCATGCCTTATGATGCTCAAAAGAATAATACACTATGTACTTGTTATGATACACCCACTTGCATTGAACCATCTTTATCCTTGGAAGAAGAGAAAAAAAATCCCATGTATGATTCTTCACCAATGAATAATAATCTTAATCCATAGCTTGATCCCACTTTAGAACACCTAAAGCCTCTGAAAAAATTTGCAAATCAGTAGATCTAACATGACTCAGAATATTGGTACAATAAAAATGAGAGGAATTGTGATGAGAATCCATAGGATCACTAGCTAAAGATCCATCCTCTTGAATAGTAGTGTAGGCCCACTTAGGTAAGAGATGAGTAGGAAGAGGCAAAACCAATGGTGTAGGAGGTGGTGGTATAGAAATTCATGAATTCTTGGAATCCATATGATGCAAGGAGACATCATTTCTTTCCAATTTGGGTGCAAACTCAAATTGGATAACTCAAAAACAACATTTAAACTATCCTTTAATGTAAAGGTATCCTCATGAGATAAAAAAAGGCATAGCAACTAGTGAGGAAGAAATAAGTAGATGTAAATCCATCCATGGGAAGGACACATCAAACTAGACATATTTATGAAAGTATACATCTCTCATGTTAGGATCAAACAACTAATAAGCCTTCACATCCTCATAATAGCCAAGAAATATGATCGATTGACTCTTCTCCTCCATTTCCTTACATCGACCATCCAAAATGAATACCCAAGCCTCACTACCAAATACCCTGAAGAAAGATACATCAAGCTTGATATTGGACCAAGCCTCCTTTGGAGTGATATTTGGAACTACCTTGTGGTAAATATAGTTATAAATATAATTAGCATAATTGATCACCTCAACTCAAAAGGATGGAACCATAGACCATGATTGAATCATACAATTGGTCATATCCTTGAGAGATCTATTCTTTCATTTGATAACATGATTCTATTAAATATTATAAGAAACCGTAAAATTAATGATGAATACGATGCTCAATGCAATGATCCTAAATTCCTAGTTCACATACTCCCCCCATTATATGTGCAAAGCTACCAAATAAAAGAATCTAATTTCTTCTCCACAAACACCTTGAATATCTTGAAAGTGGTGAAGAATTCACTCTTGTACTTGAGAAAGTACACCCATGTACACCGAGAGTAATCATAAATGAATGTTAGCATGTGCTTGTTTCTTGAAAATGAAGGGGTGTGAAAGGACATAAGGCCACTAGGCACCAACTCTAATAAGGTAGAAGCACGGTGATCTTTGACCTTGGGAAAGGGCTATGATGTTATTTTTTAAGAACACAAGCTTGAAAAATACCCTCTATGAATGAAACCTTAGGAAGATCAAGTACCATTTCCCATGTACTCAAATTTTATAGATACCAATAGTTGACATGACCAAAACATTCATGTCAAATTCTACTCAAGGAATCTACATGGGTAATGTGTGATGAACCATTAGATGACTCAAAATAGTGTAATTTGTATAATCTAGACTTGTGATCAACTCTCCATATATCAATAACTATCTCTATATGATGGAGATCATGAATGACCACATCATCAGGAAAAAACTCAATTATCTTATTCCCCTAGTCTAAAAAATCTTGTAGATAGAGAGTGGATTAGTAGAAATATCAAGAACAAGGATAACATCCTCAATGAGACCTTTGGTCATTTGAACAATCTTTGAAACCAAAACTGAAATATGTGAAGAGTTACCCACTACAATCTAGAAATTACTACTATACGAAAGAAACTCGGGTATATTAGATGAACACGAGTCATATGATATAATGCTTCCTAAGTCAATAATCCAACTATGTGCTGAAGATAAATCCTATGTTGAAAGTGCATGATCCTTGCCTATGTTAGTGGAAAAATACTTTGAGGGTGAAATGGTGTACTATTGCATGACCTCCTCTAATGCCTCTAGTCTCTTTCAACATTTGGTAACTACCTATATCTCCTTGCCACAAAAGTTTCAATGGTTTATTTTTTCCTTTGCCTTAGAGGATTACTCACTAGGCTTAGAAGGTATATCATTTTAGGTGTGGATTGGAATTTCTAATTTGAGTTATACTTAGGCTTGGAGGAATTATCACTTCTTGATGTGGATTCTATCTTGGTATTTTGTGTCTTCTTACCTTTTCCATTGGGTGACTAGGAAACTAGTGTATGAGTCTTGAAACTAGCAAGTGACTCTAAGTTTGTCAAATTATCTTGTTCTCATGTTAAGTGATCATAAAATATCTCAAATGAGAGAACACCTAAAAGGGTCCTTGAAGCTTAGATATGATAAAAGAATGCATGCATTATCATCCTTGTTCTTTCCACAACCCTATAAAAGTGATCTCAATGACTTGAACTTTACCAAAAATTCCTTAATGGATGGAAATGAATAAGGTTCCAATGTAGTCAAAATCTACCTCAATATGTAATACTTGGAACTCATTAGCTATACCAAAAATCTCCTTATATTATCCCAAACTTAATGAGTCATGCAAGATTCTATTTGAAACAATGAGTTGTTTGAAATATCAAGTAAAATAAGATCCATAGCTTCATCATTTTTTGTAGTAGGAAAATCTATCATATTCCATAGTAAACCTAGGTGCAATGTCATCCAATGTAAACCATAGTCCCTTGGACATGAGTAATCTAGTCATCTAAGGTTTCTAGATGTGATAATTGTGTAGTTTAAGGTGCTCAATAGTAGATTTTTTTAGCATGATAATGTTTTATTTTGAGTTTTTCAAAAGGGTTATAGCTATTTTTTAATATTTTTTGTGTATAGGTATTATAGGATTAAAGTTTACCCCCCAAGAAGAAAAACCAAACCCTTTTACAATTTTAACAATGGAAAAGAAAGAAATGAAAAAAGTCACTTCATTTTTAATCTTTGTGTACTTGGTAAAAAAATATTAAAAATAAATTCTAAGATCTATGTAGAGTGCTTAACCAACTTTTCAACACTACAATAATCACGAAAAAAAGAGATCTGAGAAAAATGTTACGCACCTGGAAGCACAAGTAGGTATATCTAACTTGAGCATGCAATAAAACTCAATAGTAGATAAATCTACAAAAATACTAGAAGCACTAAAAAGTGCTTGGAACCAACTTTCCATCAATGTCTCATTTTAAAACAAAAAAAATGACTACATATGCCCAAGATATAGTCAATTTACGAAAAATAGGTCCAGAAAGCCTAAAATGCAAGGGGTGGTGGCTATGTGGTGATGACTTAGCATTTGGGTGGTGGAAACTTGGTGGAGATGCTCATAGAGGCGATGATCAAGGGGTGATTAGGAAACCGATGAGTGATCACTAGGAAATGACTAGGAACTTGCCAATTGGCAAATTTTTCATGAGAAAATATCATAAAAAATAGTGATTACTAGAATTATGACATCAACAATTAAAATTTTGAGGTAAGATCTACAATAATCTTATGATCTTTGTAAAAAATATTGTTTTGCTACTTTTTGTATGGCTATTGAAAAAAGTTAGGAATTTGTTAAAAAAAACTCAATTGCCAAAATTGTTTTGCAATGTGCAAGCGTACACAAAAATGGTATTCATACTTATACGATATTGTATGATGTATGGATATATACAATTTTTACAAATTCCATATTTCCATATATGACTAATGGAATTAAGCCCTCAAAATCTATGTACCCCCCAAAAAATCTTAATTTTTCTTGGTCAAATTTTGGCATTTGGATAGGTGATCTTAATTTTGGCATTTGGATATATACGATTTTTTAAAATTCCATATACTCATATGACTATACGGAATTAAAAAGTGAGGTCCGTTTGGCTCCAAATTGAACCATTTTTTCTTTAGGTTAAGTTTCTAAAAAAAAAATGGCATATTTTTTCATAATTTGTGGTTATATTACCAAATAAACACAATGAGCTAGAAATCATTAAACAAACTTACAATCTAAAGATTAAAATGATAAATTGTTGATTGGCCTCAACTAAGCTCATCACCCATAAACAAATACAATGCCAAGGGCCTCTTTGATATGGTATTTTTCACCCTTTTTTAATGGAAGTGCACTACAAATACAACCTAAAATTAAGGAATTTCAAGTGCATGAATATGCATTGCACTTAATGATATTCCATGACCAAAAATTTGGAAGGAATCTAATATTTTGATTATTTTATCTTAAATATTATGATTTTCCATCATAATCAAGGACTTGCTACTATTTTCTTTTAAAAATGTGAAAGAAAACATACAAAACAATATTGAAAAAAATGTGCAAACTTAAAAAATATACTTGACGCATAATTGGTTGAGAAACTAATACATTTTGGATCTTCCTTATGAGGGACGAGATCATATTAGAACAAGTATCATGGTGGATAATCAAATTCAATCAGCTAAATAAACTATTTTCAAATGAAAAAATTTACAATATGAGTCAACATAAACTACACAAATAACATAATTAATAACCTTCATATCACATCCCTATATCTACATCAATGATTCACAATCTTTCTTGAGGAGATCATTGAGAAACTCCTTTTTGTTAGATACAATTGGTATACGTATCACTTGCAACACAAAGGGACTACACATGTGCATGGATTCATTTACCTTGATAAAGAACCAAACATGGAAAAACTAGACTAAGAAAATAGTATAGGAGTGGAAAAAGAAAGAATGTTCTTTGTAAAATATGTCATTGCGTGGAACCCTAATACTGCATCTAAAAGAAGCAACATATGAGATTTTGAAAATCTATGGGAAGGATGTGGAGTCTAGGTATGATACTAGCACGAATGATGAGGATTCTCAAGTGGTTTTTCAGGATGATGTTGAGCCCTCAATGGAGGTGGTTTCAAACCCCTGATGGAGATTTGAAAATCTAAGAAAACCCAAAAGAATAATCCTCATCCTTCTTGGTCAAAGGATTCTCATGCTAGTAGTGAAGATGAGGATTACACCCCTCCCCTTGTTAATAAGAAGAGAAAGGTGGTTAAGGGGACTTGTACGAGTAGTGAGGAGGTTCCTAGGACTCCTAGGAAAAGAAAAAAAATCTTTTGAAAGAGAGTGGTAAGAGTCATGCGAATGTGGAGTTGTCTGATATTAAGGCTTGTAAGGATGGTGAGGAAGTACTGTCATCTATTGTGAAGAAATTGAGTTTGATTTTACCTGGGTCTACTAGGAAATTAAAGAGCTCCATGAAAGAGATTGGTAAGGGCTTTGAGCTTAAGGAGAAGCTTGTTAAAGTGGTTTGTGATGGTGGTGAGGAAGTGATTTCATTTGTTGAGAAGAGAAAGAGCTTGGTGAAATTCAGTGTCAAGGATAAGGTTTTTGTTTCCAAGAAAAATAAGGTGGCTCCTAAGATGATTTATGGTGATGGGAAGCTTGATGATGTGAACTTGTTGTTTGAGGGTGCTAAGGATGGTTTCATCCCTGATTCACAATCTTTCTTGAGGAGATCATTGAGAAACTCCTTTTTGTTAGATACAATTGGTATAGGTATCACTTGCAACACAAAGGGACTACACATGTGCATGGATTCATTTACCTTGATAAAGAACCAAACATGGAAAAACTAGACTAAGAAAATAGTATAGGAGTGGAAAAAGAAAGAATATTCTTTGTAAAATATGTCATTGCATGGAACCCTAATACTGCATCTAAAAGAAGCAACATATGAGATTTTGAAAATCTATGGGAAGGATGCGGAGTCTAGGTATGATACTAGCACGAATGATGAGGATGCTCAAGTGGTTGTTCAGGATGATGTTGAGCCCTCAATGGAGGTGGTTTCAAACCCCTGATGGAGATTTGAAAATCTAAGAAAACCCAAAAGAATAATCCTCATCCTTCTTGGTCAAAGGATTCTCATGCTAGTAGTGAAGATGAGGATTACACCCCTCCCCCTGTTAATAAGAAGAGAAAGGTGGTTAAGGGGACTTGTACGGGTAGTGAGGAGGTTCCTAGGACTCCTAGGAAAAGAAAAAAATTCTTCTAAAAGAGAGTGTTAAGATTCATGTGAATGTGGAGTTGTCTGATATTGAGGCTTGTAAGGATGGTGAGGAAGTATCGTCATCTATTGTGAAGAAATTGAGTTTGATTTTACCTGGGTCTGCTAGGAAATTAAAGAGCTCCATGAAAGAGATTGGTAAGGGCTTTGAGCTTAAGGAGAAGCTTGTTAATGTGGTTTGTGATGGTGGTGAGGAAGTGATTTCATTTGTTGAGAAGAGAAAGAGCTTGGTGAAATTCAGTGTCAAGGATAAGATTTTTGTTTCCAAGAAAAATAAGGTGGCTCCTAAGATGATTTATGGTGATGGGAAGCTTGATGATGTGAACTTATTGTTTGAGGGTGTTAAGGATGGTTTCATCCCCATCAAGTTGATGGATATGCAGGGGAAAGAGTTGTGAACTCTCAAAGGAAAAGATTCCATGGAGGAATAGGTTGATAATCAAGAAAACCCGATGCCTGATTTTTCTAAAGATTTGAACATCTTCAATTGCAACTAAGAGGAAATTCCTAATTTTTTGGGCTTGGAGAGGGTTGGTTTTGTTAACCACTTTAAAAAAATTTAATGGTTTTTTACTGAAATCAACCAATTGAGCATAAAGATTCGTGCCCTACAAAACATTAATGAGATGAAATCTACTAAGAAGGGGGCCACTAATCAAGAGAATGAGATTATGGAGATTCTCAATATGGTTACCAATGAAGTCATTAATCTTAAAGATGAGCATGAAAGGAGGATCTCGATCTTGGAGGAAAGAACTGTTAAAGTGTATGAAAATATTGATTAACTAGTTAAGATCAATAGTTCTTTAGGCCTTACCTTGCTTAGTGATAAAATGGATAAGGGGAATGATAAGGAGGAGATTAATAGGGTTAAGGAAGAGGCTACTGGTGGTGAAGGTGTCAACAATGGTAAAAAGGTAACTGTTGCTACTACTAGACCTAGTATTAGGACACACATTCATGTGAAGAAGCTTGTTGAGGCTTCAAAAATTTCTATGGTTAACATTGTTGAAATTCATGAGCATATCATTCCTAAGGAGTTAGAGGTGGAAAAGATTTTGAAGAACCTGAAATAGGTTGTTGCTTGTTGTCATATGGTTTTTTTTATTTTATGTTTCTTTTTGGTTGCTTTTTGTTTCCTATTTTTATCTTTAAGCAAATTTTTGCTTTTGTAAAGGATGCTGAGTCCCTGTAAAACCTATTTTACTAGTAATAAAAATATATAGGATATTTATCTCGACTTGATGGCCTATTCTTACTAAATATAAATAATATATTTACTATAAATCCCTCTCATTGCAAGACTAGAAATCAAAAATAAAAGAATGTAAATCATAATGCAACCACAAAACCATTAGATTTAAGCTAACTATTCTAATCTATCAATGGAGTACAAAGATAACATAAGATATGTAAATTAAAAATAATGCAATTACACCTTCTCATATCACCATTGTTCCACCTCCATTGTTCTTCTCTATCTCACTTTTTCAAGTTAGGAATGTCTCAAATTTCTAAGTGCACAAATACACTATGCTCAAGGCGATAATAATGACAAGATTTTGAACAATGTGGTTGAATTGTGAAGGAATTACAACCAAATTTATAGGAGATGTTGGCATGATGAATGGTTTGGATTTGATAGGCAATCAACAAATGAGATCGAATGAGAGGATGTGCATGGGAAAGTTTCTCATTTCAAAAATGGAAAATGGAAGAAAGATGGATGAGATAAGTGAAAGAAAAAATAGAAAAATGTAAGAGTTGAGTGAAGATAAAAGTGGAAGGTGGAAGAGTTAACTAGAAGAAAGAGGAAGTTAAGTGAAAAGGGAAATAAAGAAATGGAAGAGTTAAGTAAAAAAGATAATATGACAAGTTCAATTAAAATAAATAAATAAAAAATTATTTTCCACCTCATATGAATAAAAAAAAATTGGTGTGTAAGATATGGGTTAAGGGCTCACTCCCATACAACATAAAGGAACCCAAAAATAAGAATGCTTCAGACCCGAAATCGGGGAGCAAAGGACACGAGAGAGAATGAAGAAAAGGACATCTTAGAGACTTAAAAAGACCAACAAAGATATACCAATAGAGCCACAAGAAATCAACCTTTCTTTTGTTTTCTTTTGCTCCTCATAAGGAGTTCTTCCATCATCTAATGAGTTCCTTCATCAATCGCTTCCTAGGCATCCACTCTCAGTTTCTCAGCTTTATTTTTCCTTCCCCGATGCTTGTCGTCCTTCACCATAATTGAGTCCCTTTCCATAGTCTGGGGAATTGAGCGATGCTTTGAGCAATCCATAGTGATTGCCTAAACCAAAGTGTCTTAGTTGTTTGAGAGAACCAACCCTTTATCCTTATTCGCTAAGGCCCCTAAATTCAACTACTTATCCCTATACACTTGTTGATGTTGTGCATCCTCTGCCTCACTGGATGGAGGGGAAATATTTTTAGAGTGCCCATCAGCCCCGAATTTAGAGGGAGACAAAGAGTGATGATCCAAGAACATACCATGATTTCTCCAAATAAAATTTGTGTCAAGACTGCCCTTCTTGCAAACCCATTTCTTAAGATTGATGGCTCATTGGCCATTGCTGATTTTGGATTAGCAACTGATAATCTTATGGTTGATTTGATTACACCTGAAGCATCTCTCAGGAAGCCCTTCATAATTGATATATTGCATCCAAGAGCTAAGAGATGAGTTGATGTGAATCATATGAGGCAAAGGTTTGGAGATATCAATCAGAGTACAAACTCTAGATTACCTTCTATGATCATCCCATTCCTCAATTTTAATGAAGGTGCCAAACTAGTTGACAAAGGATTTGATTTGAATTGGATTTTGCAAAACAAAGGCAAATTGTAAAGGCACAGCCAAATTGGTATGGTGGAAATTTGAAACTTTGTAGGATCAAAGAAAGGGTACCATGGGGTCATAAATAAGCTTGATTTACCAAAAAACCATGTTCCATTGTCCTGGATAAACCTGCAATCCCTAAAGTTTTGAAAGGTCGCCAAAAAGAAACCATAATCCAACAATTCCACAGAAAGGGGGGTAGATTGTCCCAAGATCTTTTACACCAGGCTGTGAAATTGTTAATAGGAGGTCGTCTTCCCATAGATCTAAAGATCAAAGCCCATGATCCAATGTTTAAGGATACTTCCCTTATGCACTCATCAGATATATAAAAATCAACGGGATTAGAGGCCAAATCCACCTTGCAGTCGCCCAAAATCCAAGAGGAGCATGGATCAGGAGGGGTAACCACTGGAGGAAATAGGGGATCTAGAGCAATAGGAATTCTCTTGATGGGGGTTGTAGCAGGAACAAAGACAAACCTTAGGTCGGCCACAGGATCGAGGGAGAGGATCCCCTTGTTGCAAAAGTTGCTATAGGCATGGAATGGATTCACAACATTTTTGAATTTTCTATAGTTTCCCTTCGTGTGAACCTTCATAGTAGGGGAGGGCGAAATAGTGGTGTGAGGATATGGGGAATAAGGTCCTGCAAACCCACCAATGCCATGATATGTCTATTGTTTAACTCCTTTCGCCTGTCGTCGAAGAGTAGTCACAAGCTGCTTGATACCCTCACTTCTTAGCACCTCCAACGATAGGAAACCATCACTTACCAACCTACGAACCACCTCCAAAGCCCCCCTAGTCGATTGGACACTCACCTGATTTTCTTCGTGGTCCTCTGCTCCCAGTCACACACTCGCCATTAAGATATGTATTTATTTCTCTAATATCCTCCCTCATATGAATAGTTAATTAAATAAAATATTTAATTAATTATAGAAGAATTTAGGGATTGGGTTAATTAAATAAATAAATATATTTATTTATTGTAGGCAAAGCTAGGTTAAATGGATTAAATAATTAAAAATAATTATTTAATCAAGAGAGGTGAATTAATTAATGAATAAACAAAGGGAGAGAGAATTAATTAAATTATTTAATTAATCCCTAGAGGAAATAATAATTAAATAATTATAAGTGTAGACATCAGAATTTGACCACCCCCATATGGTCAAATTCATCCCCTTTTAATCCTTTATCCTGCATCCCTCATTTGTTTTAATTAAATAATTTATTATTTAATTAATATTCCCCATTTTCTAAAGTCCCTAAGGTATTTAATTAAATAATTAAATACTTTATCTTTTATCATTTTTTCCTCTCTAAATTAAATAAATATTCTAATTTTTTTAATTTAGTCACTTGCCTTTATGAATTTAAATTGATTTTTAAATTCATTATTTCTCTCTCCTTGTCCCATCCTCCATAATTATTTTCTAATCTAGGTTAATTTAATTAACCTATGATTAGGATGTGCACACCCCTAATCAGGATTAGTGTCACATCCTCCATAACCCTCCACTTGCCCTTGATATGTCATTAATTCATCTAATCCCTTGTTTACACAACCTAATTACTTGATTAGGTCAACCTAATCCTTATGCCATTTATGGCATACCCCCGAGTCAACCTTTTATTAATTGCTTTCTCCTTTTGGAGAAGGCAACCTCTTCCCATTTATTCCCCCTAGGTCTTTTAAGGAATTTTTTAATTCCTTAAATATCTTATCACCCAGATGGGGACAAGGACCTCCTTTATGAGGAGATCTTGTCCCATTCCCAATGTACCATAAATTACATCCACCTCATATCCATTTTGACACCTCACCCACCACATGGCAAGATATAGGCGAAATTGTATTTCAGGTCTACCTGTTTCTTGTCAGCCCTTCAGACATAGGCGAATTTGAGTCATACAGGTAGACAAATTTGATTAACACAGAGGGAAACTTTCCCTCCATGAATAGGAAAAGTCGCAACCTAAAGAGGTGAATTTGTGATACACAGAGGCGTATGCGCTGCCCATACAAATTCCAAAGGGTGAATCCTTTTGGCCACTGAAAGCCTATTTTTTTTTGAGTCCTTTGTTGTGATCAATTTTTTTTTATCATTATCCGTCTTCCTGTAATTGTCATTTTAGTCCCTCTGCATTTTCCAAAAATCATCGATTCACCAATCAAATCACATATTTGCATCTTAAAACATTCTTAGGTTACATTTTCACCATTGCTCTGTCAATCCCAATCCCCTAGGCTTTGTTTTAGAGCTTTTATCCAAGTTGTCTTAGGTGTCTGATCCTGATTGTCGTCATCTACACCTACTTAGGATTTTCATCTGTCCTAAGTTAGTAAATCATCTTCGGCCCCATCAATCTACTTCCATCTTGAGGTAGATTCAGTGTCGTAATCATCCCTTTTGCAGTTCAATCCGGTCACTTAGAACCTTACATCTTCTATTCAAACCTCTAAACTTAGTTTAGAATTAGTTTCATCATCCCAATCCAATCATATTAATCGTCTCATCCCACCAACCAGCTAATCTAATTGTATCCAATCGATCAACTAGTCAATTAATTCATCATCATATCTATTCAATCCCTTAATCCTCACTTAGGACATCCTTTCACTGCATCTTAGAGCATAGTATCATTCTAGTCATCTTGTAGTTTTGCATTTTCATTCCTATTACTGCCCAATCACAATCAAAGAAACTCATGGCAGAACAATAGGCTCAAGGTACCCAACCTAACATCCTTCAGGATCCCAATAATGATGGCTCATCCCAATTCAATACTAAGGTTCATACCACATTGCCTCCTACTAATGAAAGCATGATCAATCAACCTGAGGTTACAGTTGATGAGTATCTCAATAATCCCATCAATATCCAAATGATAGATTGCCTCCTTAATGAGCGTGGGGATAAAATCCTCACCACATTGATCATGAAGGGCATCAAACCATTTTCAGGATTTGAGTTATCCAAATATGTCAATATGCCACCTATCATGCCTCTTGTGTCTCAAGATCCTTAGAATTCACAAAACACTCCAGGAAATTATTACATCCCCAAGGGTCCTCTTGTGGATAATTGGTATCAACCTGGGTTTGGTAATGTCATGATGTACCAAGTCACACACCCTCCCCGGATCTCGATTACAGTCGTGGGAGCATCACCTAATTCTTATGATCCCCTTGCTTATGGTATGCCACAAAATCTTCCTCCTCTGCCACCTGCGAACATCCCGCAAGGTTTGATCCCCATACTGACTGCACCGCCTCTTCCACCTAATCAACCTAGTCAACCACCAATCAATGTTGGGGGCAATCCTTTTGTTGTGTTACCGCCACCTCCGGGATCAACACCTATTTCCAAATTACCACCACCTCCATTTATGTCTCAAAAACCACCTCAAAGCAACATTCCATCTACACAGTTGCCGCAAGGAAACCCACAACAAACCCCTCGACACACTCCAATTCAGTCTCAACCGCTTCAACAACAACCTCTGCAGTAGAATACCTCAATTCCTTCACAACAACAACCACCCCCATATCATCAATAGGGTAATCCATTACAACCCCCTCATCAGCCTCAAGGTCCTCCACATCAACAAGTATCACAATAAAATCCACCTTTCCAACAACCGCAAGTCACCCAACAACCCAAATCCCAACTCAGCCTCTTTAACACCAACCCCTTCAACAACCACAAATCCCAACACAACCTCAACAATCCCACCATTCAATTCCCATCCACATGGCTCAATACTTATACCATCTACAAAGCACGTTCTATGTACAACCCGTTGCATCTAATCCAAACCCCGGTTATGCCTACCACAATCCACCACAATCTCAACAGCAGCCATCTTATGCTACCCCTTCACAACCACAAAAAAAAAACACTTCCAATCAATAGTCTAAACCACAACAACCTTTGTATACGTCCCAACAATACACTCCCTAAAATTATCAGTCCAATCCATTTATGCCTCATAGCAATAGTCACCCTATCAACAATCATCATATCAACAAGGTGCTTCCAACTCGTATTATCAAGTATGTCCACCATATCAGCAATGGGTCTCCTCTTCTTATTACCAAAATTTTCCATCCTATCATCAATCCTACACCAATCAGCCCCAACAATCCACTTACACTAATCAATATCAATCGACCCCTTCATATACGCCTCCACCATCATACGATCAAACCATGTTCGCCCCATCTTCATCCTACCAAAATTAAGCTCCTTATAATCAATCCAATCCATTAAATCCATCTTCATCAGTGTTAGATTTTTATAGATCAGATAAACAACTGAAAGCACTCAGAATAATTGTAACACATAAGACAATAACCACAGCAAGATACCCTAGGAAAACCCTCCTCCTGAGGGAGAAAAATCCAGCAAATAATTTTGTTATATAATATAGGAATAAGAGCATGAATATACTTACAACATAGGCCCAACAATGGCTGAATATGATACAATGAATAATAGCACCTCTCCTAGATGCAATGATACAAACGAATATGTTTCTCCTTGAATTCGGTCTACTGCTACACAATAATGATCTACTCCTCAACAATAATGATCTGTTGTACAAGTGCGACCTCCTTCTAGGAATGCGAATATTATGAAATGAACTTGATTATCAAATGCCAAGGAATGACCTTGTATTTATACAAGATAAGAAATCTCCTTAATTAGGTCGGCCATCTTCAAGAATACATAAATTACAAAATAACAATGTAAGTCGGCCCAAATAGGAATTACAAAATAATCTCAATGAGCATAAATTAAATAGCCGATTAGGCTATCATTTAATTTATGCTTATTCTCGAATTGTGTAAGCTGGAAGAAGCACCCCGAAGCTGCTAATAACATCAACACTCCCTCTCAGCTAGGGATGATACTTCTAGCTACACAAGGCATATCACCTCATTGTGAAAACAAATAAGATATCACCTCATCGTGATATCAACCATCATGGCTACCTCCATAGATGCTATGTACAAGTGCTCATCACTCGATTTGATGTTGTCACCTCAACGTGAGTTTCACCATGGCTCCCCCAGAGGGTGAAACATAAGTACAAGTAAATCATCACAGACTCCCTCACGTGATGATGTCATGGAGTCACACACATGACATCCACCATGGCTCTCCCAGAGGGTGGAACAAGGGCTCTCACCTAAATCTCTCTCAATAGAGAAATGCATTAACAAGGGCTTGCACCTCAAATCTCTCTCAACAAAGAAATGCATTATCAAGGGCTTGCACCTCAAATATCTCTCAATAGAGAAATGCATTATCAAGGGCTTGCACCTCAAATATCTCTCAGTAGAGAAATATCTTAACAAATCTAAAGATCACTAATACTGAGACTCCCTCTCAGCTAGAACTTCATTCTCCACCATATCAAGCTTGTCTCGAAGGTACACAACCATTATCCTAAAGGAGATGCTTGATGAGAATGACTACCATCTACTCATCAATGTTGATATACCTCAGCTGAATATCTTTTCTCAATACCATATCTCTAATATAGTGGTATGCTTAGTTTTATCATGAAACACATGGAAAGACATAAATCTTCTCAAAGATTTGATTAACACAAGGGATGATAGTTGGCTTCAATGCTTGTTCAACCAATCCTGCAAGGAGCTTTCGAAGCCACACTACTTCTCAAGATTCCACACAAGCTATAATGTACTCGGCCTCTACTGTACTTAGTGCCACAAAAGACTACTTCCTTCTATACTAGGATATCAACATAGACCTCAACTAAAATAGCATCCAAAGCAACACAACCATCATCTTTAGGTTTAGTAGGCTCCCTCTGAATCTTCAATCACTTGCATCAACCACTTGACCTCATTGTCCAAGATTTCCTGCAATGCTTTCCTTAGAGAAATGGTTTCCAATGCACACCTCTGTAGAGATTCAGGGTTGTCCTCTTTGACTGCATCCTAGATCACTCTAATCTAAGTAGATTTGTGGAGATACCAATCTAGGTTGACCTGACTTGAGAAATTCAGAACCCAATTGTTGAAGAGGAACTTCAACATTTTAGCATCCGGCCTTGCAATAATGCAACCCTTACTTATTCTCAGTGAGTCATAGAACTCCCTCTTAAGGTTAATTCTTCCTTTTCGAAAAAGATGTCTTCAGCTAATCACTTAGTCTCATAGCTAGAGTCTCCATTCTTCAACCTATAGGATGCATCAAGCTCTTCTTGAAATCAATCTCTTATGCTTCCTGATTTATCTTGAAAGCATTAAGAAGAGATTACTAATAGATCATGGAACTCAACTATCTCAATTAGAAGTACCATTGTTAGGAACATACATGATTGACTATCTCAATGTTTAGCATGAATTAGTAATTACAAAACAATTCATGAACATTATTCAACCATGCAATACTTATCTCATAGAATTCAAAAACTCCTGAGAATAGATACTTAATTCATTAATCATGACATGTCTTTCTCCCAATTTCTTGGAAGAGCTAATCTCAACATAACAAAAGACAATCTTCACAATTTTTTATGATACAAATTTCAATGAATAAGTCTAAGGAATCTTATCACAGTGATCACAATTTACTAGAAAACCATGATTTTGACTAAACACACATGATTCAAATAATCAAAGTCAAATTTGCACAACTTAGCACACTAAATTTTAACCTAGAAGGGTGATTGCAATCAAAACAAAGAATACTTATCTCTTAAATATTCTGAAGGGTGGACACAGTACGATACACTGCTCTTGCACTCAAATCAGTACACAACCTTCACAACTTGAACATAGGCCCATGACTAGAGTAGAAATTCACTAGAATCATTTTGGGGAGAGATCTCAATCACATCCGCAAATGAAGCATGCTGATTAGACCTGGTAGGACAATCCTTTGCATAGTGACCAAATTTGTCACATCTAAAGCATTGAACATGAGAGAGGTCCCACTTCTTCTTGAATGCAGGAGCACCATCTGACCCATTATCTTGATTCCTCTTGAAGAATCCTTTCTTCCAAAATTTTCCTTTCTTCGACGAATGAGAGGAGATAACATGTATATCTTCATTCTTTGGACTTTGACCCATACCTCTAGCTGCCAATCTCAACTCTTCTTGAATGCAATCGGCCCTCAATCGATCAAACTTGGGAAGTTTCGATCTAGCACTAATTCCTTGAATGTAATAATCCCAAGATGAAGGAAGACCATTAAGAGCCAACATGGTCAAATCCGTGTCATCAACAATATGACCAATGGTAGAGAGTTGATCTCTCAATTCGGAAATCTTCATGAAGCAAGTGATGACAAACTCTCCTTCTGCCATCTTAACGTGAAGAAGTTGTTGCATCAGTGCAAGTGCCCAACTGGTGTTGTTGATTTCATACATCTCTTCCAAGGTAGTGAACATCTCCCTTGTGGTATCCAACTTGAAGACAATCGGAACAACATGATCTTTGATGGAATCAACCAACACTTTCTTTGCCCTAGTATATTTCTTCCTCCACTGCAACTTCTCTTCTTCCTCCTCAGGTTTGGGAAATTTTGTTTTCACAAACTTAGCCAAATCATTCTCTTCCAATGTGAGCATGATCCTGAACCTCCATGATGTGTAGTTAGAAGCTCCTTCGAGTCTATCCTTGATTTTCAGACCATTCACCATCTTGAAATTTAAAACAAAAAAAGGATAGACTGAAAAAGATTAAAGTGAGTGCTGCAAAACAAATCTGATCATGATCTTTTTCAAACCCACTTTGATACAATGTTAGTGTTTAATAGATCAGATAAAAAATGGAAAGCACTCAGAATAATTGCAACGCATAAGACAATAACCACATAAAGATACCCTGGGAAAACACTCCTCCTGAGGGAGAAAAACCCAACAAATAATTTTGTTATATAATATAGGAATAAGAGCAGAAATCTACTTACAACACAAGCCCAGCAATGGCCGAATTTAATACAATGAATAATAGCACCTCTCCTAGATGCAATGATACAAACGAATATGTTTCTCCTTGAATTTGATCTGCTGTTGCAGTATGATCTACTACTACACAATAATGATATACTCCTCAACAATAATGATTTGTTGCACAAGTGCAACCTCCTTCTAGGAATGCGAATATTATGAAATGAACTTGATTATCAAATGACAAGGAATGACCTTGTATTTATACAAGATAAGATATCTCCTTAATTAGGTCGGCCATCTTCAAAAATAAATAAATTACAAAATAACAATGTAGGTCGGCCCAAATAGGAATTACAAAATAATCTCTATGAACATAAATTAAATAGCCGATTAGGCTATCATTTAATTTATGCTTATTCTTGAATTGCATAAGCTGGAAGAAGCACCCCAAAGTTGCTAATAACATCAACAATCAGCACTTGATATTAAGGAGTGGGAAGAAGTAAAAGCCGCATTGAAAGACTTACAAGTAGGGACCTCTAAAAAGTCTTTCAAGTTTGAAGAGATTTGTCCCTATTCGTTTGATCCCTCGATCTCACTCATTCCTTTTCCCAAAGAATTTTGAAATGTTGAAGTTTGAAAAGTATAAAGGAACTAAAGACCCAAAGAACCACCTCCAGGAATTCTATTCACATTATCAAGAGGTCCTCCACAATGATAATTATCTCCTGCAGTTATTCCCTAGGAGTCTAACAAGGGTGGCTCTAGATTGGTTTATGGCTCTTCCAAAGGGATCAATCTCTTATTTTGTGGATCTTTCAAAGAAATTTGTCACACACTGCTCCTTCAATTTGGAGAAGGATATTGATAC
The DNA here is from genome assembly GCA_007115665.2 of Sequoiadendron giganteum. Taxonomy (NCBI): domain Eukaryota; kingdom Viridiplantae; phylum Streptophyta; class Pinopsida; order Cupressales; family Cupressaceae; genus Sequoiadendron; species Sequoiadendron giganteum. The sequence continues at coordinate 657,518,945 of CM021103.1, forward strand.
CCTAGATCTTCTAAAAGAAAATCAATAGAGGGTGAAACCTTTGCAAGCTACCTACAAAGGTGGCATGTTTTGGCCAGTCGAATGAAACCTCAACTCAGTGAGAAAGACCTAGTGACTCTTTTCGTGCAAAACACTCAAGTAGACATGACACATAATCTTAATCTTCATTGTGTCAAAACCTTTGCAGAAGTCATAGAAAAATGTCCTATCATTGAGAGAGCGCTCATTGCTAAGGGACATATCAAAATTTATAATCCAGATAAGGATAATTCATCTAGAGATAAGTCTCGCTACTAGAAAAAAAAGAATGCAATCAATGATGGTGTCACTAATACCAAACATGTTCAAGTAGAAAACACCTCACAAAGGCCACAGTAGACCCCTCCACAACAATCAATCCCCCATGCCATATTTGTGCCACAAGCTGCACCTTGTCCTCCTCAATAGTCCAATTAGAATAATCAAGGCAACAATAAATGCATTTTTACTACTTTGGGAGAGCCCTTGAGTGTCGTGTTCAATAGGCTTCTTCAAACGAGTTACCCGATCACATATCCTGTGACTAAGCCTTTTGACGATTCTAAACCAAAGCCACCCTGGTACAAGGAGAATGAGAATTGTGACTTTCATAAGATCAAAGGCCACTCCACTAAAAAGTATCAAGGACTTAAGACATATGTCTAGGATCTCATAGATCACAGAGATATCTTAGTGGATGCTAATCAGGCATCATTGTCTAATGCTCAACTATAGATATACCAAAACGCCTTCCCAAACCACAACTAGGGTGCTAGTACATCCAATGCTAATCTTGGGTCAAGTAACAACAACAGTCAAAACAACAACACCATTAATATCAGCTATAAAAATGTGCCTTATAACTATGATGGTATAGTCATGTGCATTAGCTAGGTAGAGCCTCGTGTATCCATGATTCGTGTTAAAGGAAAAGATCCATAATGTGTTGTTACAACTCATCGCACCTGTATCCTCATTCCTAGTCCTTTCACATCAGCCTAGCCATCTCCTGTAAATTCCTACTATAATATTCTTGATCACCTAAGAAAGGCACGCGCCCAAATATCCATCTTGGATTTGCTCAAGTCTTCTCCTGTTCATCAAGAAATCCTAACCAAAGCTTTACAGGATACTCATGTGCCTAATGACATAGACCTTACTCAGTTCCAGGCCTTAGTGGGACACCTATCGTCAACATATTAGTTGGGCTTTATTCAAAATGATATGCCCATGATTGACTCAAATCATAATTGTCCCCTTCATATTGAGGTCCTCATAGCCCATCATAAAATAAAAAGTGTCATGGTAGATAATGTCTCAACCCTCAACCTTTGTAGATTTAAGTTCATAAAATAGGTGGACACACCCATGCTGACTTGAACAACCAGGTTATCACCATAAATGCATATGACAATGCAGAGAGGGATTCTGAAGGCACCATTTGTCTTCCAATTTAGGTTGGTCATATTGTGCAGTATACCACCTATCATGTTCTTGACCTGGACCTTCCATACAATCTCCTCCCCAGTGACCCATGGATCCATGTCATGCAGGTCGTCTTGCCCACCTACCATCAATGCCTAAAGTTCCCATTCAACGGGATGGAAGTAACTATACATGTTGATCCACAACCATTTGAATATTTTCGTGCTTTGGAAGCTTCCTTCACCCACTCTCATTACTATCTAGGATTTTAAGTGGGGAAATATCAGGCCTCATCCTCCAATCCATCTCATAATCCATCCACCAACACTACATCCACCATATCGACCACCTCTTACTCCACCATCACTAAGGTCAAAATCATTGATAAGGGTTGTGGAGAATATGAAATGCAAACTGCACTCAATGTGGCCACAATGCCACCCTCTCCCCGCTCATATGGGCAACCATCTTAGTCAAAATCAAGAGTAGAAGAGAAGACCAAAACCCTCACTTCCAAGAATATGGGTTCAACGACATTCAAATATTTGGGTACACTCCAGGACCAAATGGAAGATGACATCAACCAATGGGTCTACTGAGAAGAGCCTGAACCGTCACCTCCTCTAATAGAATACTTTCAAGAGGTTTATCCACATGCATCAAAGTTGGCTGAAAAGTGTAATTATCAAGGTGGAGGTCTTGGTATAGACGAACAAGGATGACGCCAACCTATAGAACCATTTGTGCAACCTAGAAGAATAGGCCTAGGCTATGACACAAAACAAAAGGATCCTGCACCATCAACTAGTGCCTCTAATAACATTAGTGTGGACAATGGTCTCCTTGAGAACATACCCGAAGAAGATTCCATCATACTCACGTATGATGATGTAGATCTCTCATCCATGTTTGACTACCTATCCATATTCTCCATTAGACTTTCCCTTCGCCATCCCAAGGTTATTGATTGGGACCTACAAGTTAGTGCACCTATTGATACCTTCCCTTCAGTGGACACATACGTAAATCTCATGGGATTGTGGGAAGATGGACACCCTAACCATAAAAGTAAGAATAAACAAAATAAAAAAGGGTCATCTAGTGAAAAACTCTCTAAGGAAATTCCTGACTCACCAAAAGTCAAAATAAGGGGTGTATCCGACAGTGAAAACCTCGATGAGGCGCTAGAGGATGGGTATTTTCATCTTCCCCTTGTTGGAACTCAATTGTTCAAACAGTCCTCTATCTTGATCGAAGAAACTCAAGAAGTCAACTTGGGAACAGAGGAAGATCCAAAAATTACATATGTAACTAATTCACTATCAGAAGAAGAGAACGCTACTATTGTCAATTTTTTGCAAGAAGGAATCATCAATTTTGCATGGACTTATTCAGATATTCCAGGTCTAGATCCTACCTTAGTGGTTCATCATTTGGATGTTCACCCAGATGCGAAGTATGTCAAACAAAAGCTAAGAATGATGCATCCACAAGTAGCTCTCTTTGTCAAGAAAGAGCTAGAAAAGTTGCTAGAAGCCAAGTTCATCAGGTCGATCGACTATTCATACTGGATATCTAATATAGTTCCCATCACCAAACCAAATGGGAGTATCAGAATCTGCACAGATTTTTGAGACCTCGATAAACCTTGTCCTAAAGATGATTTCCCCCTACCAAACATTGACATGCTAGTGGATCTTATGGTAGGACATGAGATGTTATCCATTATGGATGGTTTCTCTGGCTATAATTAGATCAAAATTGTAGCAGAGGATCAACATAAAACTACCTTCACCACCCCTTGGGGCACTTTCTTCTACAATTGCATGCCCTTTGGACTTAAAAATGCAGGGGCAACTTATCAACATGCCATGATTGTTATCTTACATGACCTCATTCATATCATAATGGAAATTTATGTTGATGACTTATTGGGGAGGTCTAGAACAAGAGAAGAGCATCCTAAGATCCTGAAAAAAATCTTTGAGCATCTAGAGAATTATAAGCTACATCTGAATCCAAAGAAATGTGTATTCGGAGTCACATATGGGAAGCTATTGTGTTTCATTGTCTCCAGGAGGGTTATAGAGGTAGATCCAATAAAGGTCAAAGCTATAATGGAAATGCTCCCACCGTGTAACCTCAAAAAATTAAGAAGCCTCCAAGGGAAGTTGCAATCCATCAGGAGGTTCATAGCTCAATTAGCAGACAAGTACCAATCATTTACATATCTGCTTATACATAAATACACTAACTTCAAGTGGGATCCAGAATGTCATCAAGGCTTCGACAAAATTAAAGAATACTTGGCTCATCCACCCATCTTTATGCCTCCTATTCTAGGTAAACCACTTTTTTTGTATATCTCGGCTACATCAGTTGCATTGGGGGCACTATTAGCTCAACATGATGAGTCTTCTAAAGAGTGTGCAATTTATTACATCAGTTGAACATTGCTGGGCTATGAAATCAATTACTCTCCAATGGAAAAGGATTGCCTAGCAATTTTGTTTAGTCCACTTAAATACTTGTTGTCCCAAAAAATATTGATTGTCGTATGGCCAAGTGGGTCATGTTACTAAGTGAATTCGACATAGAGTACGTGGAACGTAAGGCGATCAAGGGACAAGTCATAGTAGAACAGTTGGTTGATGCCCCTTTGGTTGACACTTATCCTTTGGTAGCTCATTTTATGTATGAAGAAGTCCTCACACTAATAGAATTAAATACATGGACTCTCTATTTTTATGGTTCCTATACACATAATGGAGTTGTAGCAGGTGTCTTATTCATCACCCCTCAAGGTGGCTACATACCAAAGTCATTTAGATTAGCATTCCCATGCACCAACAATATAGAAGAGTATGAAGCTCTTATAACTGGTCTTACGATCACCATTCAATGGAACATCACCCATGTACGAGTCTTTGGTGATTCCCTATTGATTATCAAACAAGTCAATGATGAGTTTCAGACGAAGGATGACAAATTGTTGCCCAACAAACACATGGTAAATTACTTTTAAAAGTATTTCACCTTCATCCAGTTTGAACAAATCCAAAAACTTAAGAATAAGGCAGTTGATGTGATGGCTACAATCAGTTCCCTCATTGATATGCCTAAGGATCGAACGGACGGTGAGTTCCTCGTTGAACAACTTCTAATCCTAGCTTATGATGTCCCTGAGAGTGAGATGGTGTGAGACATCGTAGGTCCTGAGTCCCCTTGGTACCATGACATTTACACCTATCTCCATGATAATATCCTCCCATCTGATCTTACATGAAACCAATGTAAGTCCTTCATCCAATACACCTCTCACTATACCATCGTAGGAGATACACTTTATCGTCGCGAGTATGATGGAACTCTTATTAGGTGTCTAAAAGAATCAGAATCCCACATTGTGTTGGAAGAGATACATAGTGGTTTCTATGGGGCCCATTCTAATGGTATGGCCTTAGCCAAAAGGATTCTCAGAGTGGGTTACTATTGGCCTACCATGGAGCATGATTCTTACGATTTTGTGAAGAAATGCCTCCCTTGTCAACATGTGGATTTGATACATGCTTCTACCCAGGATTTGCAACCAATCATAGCGCCATGACCCTTTTCATAGTGGGGTTTTGAGTTGATCGACAATATATACCCTCCATCTTCTGATCACCATACCTTCATTATCACCACAAATGAATACTTCACCAAGTGGGTGGAAGCAATCCCACTCTCCCAAATCATAGGTATTTAGATCTCCAAGTTCATCCTTTTTCATATCCTCTGCAGGTATGGAATCCCATCCACCATCATCAATGATAATGGAAAGCCTTTTAAAAACCAACACATAAAATTATTTTGTGAGACTTACCACATCCAACATCATTGGTCTACCCCTTATTACCCATAAGGTAATGGTCAAGAGGAAGCTACTGACAAAACCCTGATCAAGATCCTTAAAAAGGTGTTTAATATTATTGGTCAAGATTGGCATCTCCATCTCCATCCCACCCTTTGGACCTACCACACCTCCATTCGCACTCCAAATGGTGCCACTCCATACTCTCTCATTTATGATTTCAATGCCATATTTTCGATCGAAGTTGAGATCCCATCACTTAGAATATCTCTGAAGAACCTCATAAGTGATGGAAGATGCTTGATTTGCACACCTCAGTCAGTTGGAACTCCTAGACAAAAATTGAATCAAAGCGTACAATCATCTACGAGCATATCAACATCGTCTTAGGAGGAGCTACAATAAAAAGGTTTTTCCTTGCCAATTCAATGTTGGTGATCTAGTCCTCAAGGAGAATCAACATACTCAGCAAGATCAAGACAAAAAGGGAAAATTTGAGGCAAATTGGGTAGGTCCCTATGTTATCACAACTAAATATGGTTTTGGTACATATAGGCTTTCTACACCTAAAGGAGAGCCCCTAGAAGAGCCTATCAACATCATGCACTTGAAAAGGTTTTATACCTAAGTCAACTGGGTTATCCTTGTGAACATCCAAAAAAAAGTAAAATATCATCAAAAGTACAAAAAAATTAAAAAGGTCAAAAAAATCCAAAAAATAGTAAAGAGAAATAAATCATCCTATGGTGAAAACCACTCTTCATGGCACCTTGGATAAGTACGTTTGGTGAAAATCTGGTAATAGGCACCATTTGTAGAGAGCTTAATCATTATCTACCTTGCATCCTAGTTATTTTATGCTTCCATCCATCTTATCCTTACATCCTATCCTACATCCCATCGATCCTATCCTCCCATTGACATCCTATCATCCATCACTTGGTATATTATGATTGAGCATTGGATTATCCAAATTTTCTATCTAAAATCCTGAGCTTTTAGACTTAATTTGAGCTTGTCATCACCTGTATATCATGTCCTATTGTTGGTCTTGCATCATCACTTAGGGTCCTCCATCGTGTCAGTCTTCATTAGGTCTCATCTTGCACTTTTGTCCATCTGGTTTGATTAAGGTGTGAGCAATCAGATTCGTTGTTCATGACATTATAGGAAGTTATTAATATCCTTATTAGTTTTCAGTATCTGAAATAGTACGGTTTGCGAGTTGCTTTGGATTTGGTCATGTCCATCCATCATCATTCTTTTGTTTGGTCCCATCTTTTATCGCTGGTCCTTTTGTCAAACTACGTTGCCCCTACGCTTTCATGTAGGCAAGGCTAATCATTTGATCAACCCTTAGGGAATTTGTCCATCTAGTCTCTGTCATCCATCATGGTCTCCATTGTCCTCTTCCCTCTTTTATCCATGGTCAGTTGTCAGTCTTTTATCGAACTATGAGGGCTTTGCAGTTTCACATAAGCAAGGTTGGTCTTTGATCAACCCCCGAGCCCCTAGGTCTTTAGGTTGTGTTGGTTTTGTGTCTTTTCATGTCATCAAGTATGTCCCTATCCTAGCTAGTACTTAAAACAAAGGTCATTAGTATCATGAGGTTCAATTGGTTTCAGGTGTCCCAAGTCATGTCGATCATCTAGTTTAGTTTCCATCTTTGGTCTTAATAGGATGCATCCTTCCTAATCAAACCACATCAATCCCATCCACCCTTTCGATCTTGTGGCAAAGGAAATTTGAAATTTGATTGTGATCTTTTGATGCTCTTGACATTTTGTTTATCATTTGAGCTTCCTATTTCACTTTGTCAAGGTCACCACAATCCATCATATCATGGTGCGCTTTGACTAGTAAGTATACAGGCGTATCTTGATCTTTTTGTCTGCTTCTATCTTCTTGGTTGTCCCACATAGTACCCACCAAGATCCATGTGGTCTTGTATTATGCTAGGGAAACCTTTGTGCTTGTGGTTATCTCAACATCATGGCCCGACCAAAGCCCCCGTGGTTTTGGGGTGTTCAGATAGCCTTCTTGTTTTTTGTGTGTGTTCCATGCATTAGACACATATTTTCCTTGGTTCCTCATACCCTAGTGTATTGTGTCTTGCGCTATAGCAAAAATCAATGCTCCTAAAATTGGAAAAATGGCATTACGATTGAATTTCATACCTCATCCTGATGCATTGCATTTATCCCCCTATCTTTCTCTAGCCTATAACTAGTGATTTTGGTTGTGCAAAAATTCATCTCCCATCTCCTTTCCTTCTCAAGATTCATATGGTTGATAGGTGTAGTATCACATCTACCACCTCACCAATCATCCCTCATTTTGATAGTGATTACAGGGAAAGTACTTGCCATAAGATCAAGCAACTATGATACACAAATAAAGGAGGCTTGTCCATGCCTTCCCTCCCTACGCAGACCCTTATTTACACTCATGTTCATGCTAATTTAATCCAAATATTAATTTTTGTAAGGACTTTAATTACCCCCATCGTTCATGTAGGTTTGCATGTCATTTATAATTCCGACAATACTAAGGTCATCTTTGTTGTCAAATCCCTAGTCTATGACATGCAACATGAGCAAAGCAAATGAGATTGATCCATAACTATAAGGAAAAGCATGGTCATCATAGAAACAGGTGAATCCAATCGTTAATTAATCCTAATCATTGTCATATTAAACACAAAGAGTACAATTTCATCCCAAATGGCGTCAACATCGTCTCATTGTGCATCTTAGGTCCATTGCATGTCCTTTCATTTCACATTGCATTTTATCATTGTCATATTCATTTTAAGTTGTTTAGACTAACATAGATTTTTTATTATAAGCATCTTAATTTTATTTCATCTCATTTTGCATTTATCATTATCATTTTCATTTTAAGTTGTTTTGATTGACATAGATTTGTTATTATAAGAATCTTAAGTTAGCTTCATTTTATTATCATTTCATTGCATATCAGTACATCTCATTATATACATTACATTATACACATACATCACATTTTTCATTCATTACATTCTATTGCATCCTTTTGCATCTCATTACATCATGAAATTAAAAACAAATTGATTGTACAATGTGCATGCATACACCACCACCTACATCACCAAGCATTAGTAACATGATCTTAGCATATAATTCATTACATCCTACATCACAAAGTATTAAGCATGACGCATTTCATCCACATCATCCACATTGGCACATCATATAAATCATCATAAATGAATGCATATATCATAATCATCTGCATATCTCATAATAAATCATATACACATCCATAAATAAACATCCATCACATCATAAATGCATAGAGTAAATAAGGCTCATCACATAGTATATAAATTTCCATAACAAAATTCATAATAGAGTCCATCATACATTATAAATACATGTCTATCCACAAACATCGAATAAAATATAGGTACAATGTTGCTCAAATATAGGGACCACATCAATGAAGGGCATGACCCATGTCTGGTCTATGTCATGGAACCTATGGCCTTTGTCTCTGTCCCCTATCTATACACCCTACACCTGTCAAAATTGGAATCTTGTCACCCCTGTCCTCTCTATCCTATGTTGGATCCATCTGATCTCTAAGGAGAGTCTAGCACTGGTCCTCTACATGGGGGAGTCTCTCGATAACTGTTGTTCCCTCATGTGTGTGTCCCTCTTGAATGTGATGGTGTTGGCATCTGTGGTACTGCTCGGATATATGGAGGTACACGACGTGTGGGATCAGGAACCTCTCTGAAGTAAGCCCCATGTAGTAGTTGGCCTCTCTCATGTACTTATCCCTCTCTATTGCTTGTGCCCTCGTTGTATCTTTCTCTACCCTATACCAGTCTTGTAATCCAGCTAATTATCTCCTCTCCTAATCCCATGCATCATGTGTCATCATCAACTAGTCTATCTACGCCTGCATCTGTGACATCTCCTACATTATTGCATCCCTCTCACCCTGCAGATTCTGTACCTGTGCCTCTGATGTCTCTGCTCTCTCTAATATATTCCTTATGTCCCCCATCACTACCTCTGTACAGTCTATCCTATCCTGGAGCTCATCCCTCTCCCACCGTGCCTCATCTCTCTCCCTAACATGACATTCCTCTCATCTGACATCCTCGACAACTCATTTATGAGGACCGCATAATCTCTCTCTGCCATCCTCTCTATCTCCTACAACCTCTCAATCATTACTTGCAACCTACCCCAATCTCCCTCTAACTCCCCGAGCCTCTACTCTACAGTCCCGAGTCTCACTAGCACTCCTATCAGTAGTACTATCAGCTCCTCGGGCGGTAGTGGTACATACAATACCACCGCGAGTTGATCCACCTGCGGAACATCCACATCCATGGGTTGATGTTTCTCTCCTACATCCTCCATCTCTACATACTCCCCCCCTCTCCTCTGCTATCGGCCTCCTCTCCCACCCCTCCATCATTGCCCTTCTAGTCTCCTCTCATCCTTTGAACCATAGCCTAGTGCCCCTACAATCGGGTGCATCATCGTGATCCGCCCTGGCGTATGCTTTGTCTACCATGTAGAGTATCGTACTGTCATCCCTACATTTTCCACCCCTCCTCTACCTACATAAGCTACCGGTTGTAGATCCTGCCACATCTGCCTCACAAAGTCTTTTGTAATCGGATCACCCCATAAGCACTCCCAGCTAATTCGACGAAATCTCTAAGGCCCTAGTGAGATATCCTGCACCACTCTGAACTACCTCATCACCCTATCTGGTCTATGAAGCCCGACAATGTGCAAGATTCTCTCAATCAAGTAGCACACAATGAAGAAATAACCCCTATGCCTCGTCTCATCCTCTCTCCACCCAAAAAATTATCGAGGTTGATAGGGTCTCCATATGACCTGATCCTCCTGCAAGTCATCCAATCTCCTCCTCCATCCCTCTAAATCACTCACATCCAAATAGTGCAGTCGCCAACCGTACTCAGCACCATACTAATATGCTACTGGTAGCATCTCATCCTACTCTCCCACCATGAAAACCCCTAGCCTTGCCACACTAATGTGCTCCCAGGCCCATACCTGAAGCAATGTCACATATATAATGCTAAGGGTCCTCCTATAGCAGACCACAAGCATGTCCCTATACAACTATGCCAGTATGCACACTCCCCATGCAAACTCCCCCTCTCTCCTCTCCATAATGTGTTTGACAACCTCAATGATCTTGAGGCTGCAAAATATCCCACTCCTGTCTGGTAGTAGCATCCTATTGATCAATCTACAGTGGTATAATGGCAGTGCAAGCACCTCTAGTCTCAAGCATATGTCCATGTCTAACTCTCCCCTAGATAGGGTTATCTACTCATCCAAAGATCGCTCGTAGGCTACTGTCCCACTCTCTCCCCTAGCTCTATGTTCAACTAACCAAGTGCCCTCTGATGGGCACCCACAGTATCCTCCATACATCCTCTAACGTCACTATCATCTCCCCTGTCGGGAGATGAAATGTCGAGTTCTCCAAACTCCATCTCTCCATCAGCGCCATCAGTAATGCCCGATGCGCTATAATATTGGAATATCCCAACATATGTAATAGTCTCACCTATGCCAATGTTGCATGGTCATGGGAATTCATCACCCCAATGGTCACCACCAACACCGTTGAATGTCTCTCATGCGTCCTCAATGTCTTGATGTTCTATGTCCACACATAATGTTATGTCAGTCTTTCATCAGTTTCACCTCTTTTTCTATCATTTTTCCCTTACCCTGGGTTCTCATCAAATTTTCCCCTGTTGGTGGCGAATTTTCCCTTTTTCCTCTCCTATCTACTTAAACTTGCCCTTGTTGGTGGCAAATTCACCTTTTTCTCTACATTCAAGTTCGCTCCTTTTTGTTGCGAATTCGCCCCTTTTTGGGATCATCGATGAATTCACCTCTTATCCTGGAAAATTCACCCTTCGTACTGTTAGTTGATGAATTTTCCTCTTTACTTGGTGAATTCACCCTTCACTTTATCTGTTGGTGAATTTTCCTCTTGACTTGGAAAATTCACCCTTCATCTTGTTCGTCGGCGAATTCGCCAATTTACTTGGCGAATTCACCCTTCATCTTGCCCATCAACGAATTCATCTCTTTACCAGGAAAGTTTTCCCTTTATCTTTTTTGTCGGCAAATTTGCCTCTTTTCCTACCGAATTTTCCCTTAGTCTTATTTATTAGCAAATTTTCCTCTTTGCTTGGCGAATTCGCCCCCTAACCCTTCTTGCCCTTTGACAAGAGAATTTTCCCCTGTCAGGCGACTTCAAAGTCACCCCTTGTCCCAATGAAATCTCCCCTATGCATGGTGATTTCGCCCTTTCCCTAATCACCCTCTACGATGGGCGAATTCGCTAGCTGTGGCGAGTCCGTACCCTCATCGTCCCTAAAACCCAAAATCTAAAATGTGAAAAATTGTCAAAATTCAGCTAAAATCACCACGTAGGGTTTTGAAATCTATCTGGTGGGGTATTGCATGCTCTTGGTAGAACTCATGCACCTCCTCGCCTCAATGGATGGGCTCATGATCCATGAACCCCTCGTCCTTGCTCAACCCATTAGCCATCCTCGTCAATCTCTTCCTCTCTCTCTCTTGCTGAGTCAACTGCCAAGTGTGCAAATTGTAAATAGTAAGTTTGAAATTTACTATTTATAATTTATCATTTTTGCACCTTTTTAGTCTTTTAAATTTTGGATAATTTTTACCCTTTATTTAACCTCTTTTTAATTCCTCCATCCTTTTTCTTTCACAGGCCGCCATTTGCACCCCGTTTGTCTATTTCCCTTCGTTCAAAAGCCATTCTTCCTAGTTTTTCTCACTCTACCACATGGCACCCTTAGTTTCTCCATATTAAGAAGTCGACCAAGGTCCCTTTTTCTTCCCCATCCATCCTCTCGAGAGGGCATACCCTGTCACTTTCCTCTGTTCCTCTATTCTATCCATTTCCTTGCGACACCATAGCATCTCCTTTCATTTTCTATGATTAGACAGTCTACACTCTTCAGGCGATGGGGCATCGCTTTCTGGTTCATTATTCTATTGAGTCGTGTGTATCTTATTTTTCTTCGAAACACTATTATTCTAATAGTATTTTGAAGAGGGTCAAAATGTAGACATCAGAATTTAACCACCCCCATATGGTCAAATTCATCCCCTTTTATTCCTCTATCCCACATCCCTCATTTGCCTTAATTAAATAATTTATTATTTAATCAATATTCCCCTTTTTCTAAAGTTCCTAAGGTATTTAATTAAATAATTAAATACTTTATCTTTTATCCCCCTTTCCTCTCTAAATTAAATAAATATTCTAATTTGTTTAGTTTAGTCACTTTCCTTTATGAATTTAAATTGATTTTTAAATTCATTATTTCTCTCTTCTTTTCCAATCCTCCATAATTCTTCTCTAATCTAGGTTAATTTAATTAACCTATGATTAGGATTTGCACACCCCTAATCAAGATTAGTGTCACATCCTCCATAATCCTCCACTTGCCCTTAATTTGTCATTAATTCATCTAATCCCCTATTTGTACAACCTAATCCTTATGCCATTTATGGCATACCCCCAAGTCAACCTTTTATCAATTGATTTCTCCTTTTGGAGAAGGCAACCTCTTCCCAATGTGAATTTTTAATTCACATTTATTCCCCCTGGATCTTTTAAGGAATTTTTTAATTCCTTAAATATCTTATCCCCCACATGGGGACAAGAACCTCCTTTATGAGGAAATCTTGTCCCATTCCCAAGATACCATAAAGTACCTCCACCTCATACCCCTTTTGACACCTCACCCGCCACATGGCAAGATGTGAGGGTCTGTGAGTTCTCAACTCACCCTGGCCCTTGATCTTGTCCATGGTGGCTCCATCTTGACCCTTAATGGTTTAGTGGCATTTCCCCTAAAATTAGAGGAATTTTCCCTCATTTGCAACAATCATTCAAGCATTCAAACCATCAAGCAATCAAGCCTTCAAGCATACTAGTATTCAAGACCACCATTGTTGAAACACCCTTTGCATCCATTTTGAGCACCCATCACAATACCCATTTGCACCATTGCATTCTCCATCCACTCATGATCATTTAGAACTAGGTCTCAAGCTGTTTTCCATCAAAATAAGCACACAAATTAGATGATCAATAGGGCCAACCAGCTCATCAACTTGGATAAGGTATAACACTCTTTTTATCTTTCATTTGTTCAAGTTCAACTAGGCTAATCATTGAGGTGTTGTTTGTGTTTTTCCTTGCTTGCATTTCCTTTCGTTTTGGACTTTTAGGCTAGGGAGATTCACCTACACACAATAAGGATGTGAAGAGGAATGAAATTAGGATTAGATGAACATTAGTGAGAAAATATCATAAGCTCGAGACAATTTTTAGCATCTACATTTTGCCCCTCTTTGAGACAATGTGATTTTTAGCATTGTCTCAAAGAAAAATTAAGAAGTTTTATCAAGATTTTCCCCAACGTGTTCCAATGATAGCGGGATAATATGGTGCCCCCTCAACAAAATTAAGCAAAAATTGAGGAAATTGAGTCAAATTTTCCAACAACCCAAATGAAAATGTTAGTAAGAAGGGAAGAATGGTTAGCTTGATTGATTATATAGAATGGATAGCATAAGATTGAATAGAACTATTGGAGATTAGAAATGGATTGATAGATTAGAATTTTGAGCTTTCATTAGTGCACAGTATCATCATAGAGAAATTTTATTTTGAAAACAGATAACATACACCGAGGTATGGGAAGACCAAGGTGCTAAATGTTATCCCTCTGTGTTGATAGATACATTGCAGATAAGGAGTGCCATGACTCATATTAGTGACAATAGAACCTTGTCAAAATATGTGAGGGAGTAACCATAAAGCATGTTAATCCTAATGCAAGAAATAATTAGATGTTTCTTAACTTTCATAAAATGTTTTGATTTTTCCAAAATGGAACCCTAATCACACGCAAGGAACTTAGTTACCCTAGAAATATTTTCAAGATAGATTGTAGTTAGAAATCAAAAATAAAAGTCATGATCAATTTTCACTCCTCTAATCACTTGTGGATATCCTCGAGTAGCATAAGACCGTGAAAAAAGATAAATCAAATAATATTTAAGACTTGTTATACCAAATGAGTCAACAACCATTTAGATCTTCTTGTCGAAGATGAACATTTCTTGATAGGATTGTAGGGGTGATGTCTGGTTTAAGGAATGAAGCATCTCGTATAAGATGCCAAGTCTGGTTTCGATGATGCAACAACCTGTATAAGACAAATTATAGATGATGAAGATGGATGGTGTTGGTTAGGAAATTGATCGATTAGGTGGGAAGGTTAGTTTGATAGTTTTTCTATTGTTTCGTGATTTGTTAAGCTTAGTGTTTAAAGGATGTTATATTTGTGTTTGATTAAAGTGTCAATCTCAACAAAGGACAATTTATTGTGGAAGGTGGATAGCAATGGGTGTAAAGATTATTATTGATTGTGGATAATTTATTATGGGAGAAAAATTGTGATGAGCGATCATGATGTTGAGATACATGTTATAATGTATCCTTTGCTATTATGTTTAAGGATCCCCTCTAAAAAAACTAGGTCAAGGATTTCCCCCAATCAAGTATAGGACCAATTATTATGGAAAGAATCAGGTGGATTGACTTTATTATAGATGGGTATGGAAAGTGAGTGATGGTAAAGATCAACCAATCTCAGACCATGAGAGGTGTGACAAGATTTATTATAGGAAGTGGAGGGAAGAAAGTGGGATTTTTATGGTGAAGGAGTGTATGTTTAGATTTTTATGGATGGAGTGAAAAACTAGATAGAATGATGGTAGATGGAAGGGAAATGGCCTATGACACATGGCTCTTTTTTGCCAGGTTTTGACCATGGTACTTATTCAAAGCACCACCGAAGTGGTTTTCACTATTGGATGAGTTATTTCTCTTTACTTTTGTCCTTTTTACAATTTTCAATTTTTTTGTTTTTTTACATCACACAAGACATCTATTTCCTCAGTTTTCATCAAAGTGATGAATTTTTAATTTTTTTTTTAAAAGAGGGATTCTTGGAGAGTAACATGTAAAACTTCCAAAGGTGCATGTTTTTTATGGGCTCTGGAAACAGTTCACCTTCAGGAGTGGTAAGTTGGTATGCATTGGATCCATATGCGATAGTGATGATGTAAGGACCCAACCAATTAGGATCAAACTTTCCTGGCTTCTCTCTATCCATCTAATTCTTCTTAATTTCCTTCAAGACAAGATCACCAATATCAAAATGTCTAGCCTATACTCTCTTGTTATAACTATGATGGACACAATTTTGATATGATTGAAGATGATTTAGTGTCATATGACATCTCTCATCCAATACTTCTAACTCATGCAACTTGGATATTCAGTAGTCTTCATCATCAATAAAGTGTTGCATGGATACCCTCAATGACAGTAACTCAACCTCGATAGCAAAGATGGATTTAGAACCATAAACAAGGTAATATGGGGTGGCACCTATAGTAGAATGAATTATTTTATATTATACACATAAAGCTAGGCTCAGTTGAAGGTTCCAATCATGACCAATGCCATTGAAAGTCTTCTTTAGGATTTTAAGTATGGTTTTTTTGATGCCTTAGCTTCATCGTTACCTTGTGGATAGTAAGGAGTAGAAAAATGTTGTTGCATATGGAATTTGTTGCATAGCTCACAAATATCTTGGTTCTTGAAAGGGTGACCATTATAGGTAATGATGGAGAGGGGAACACCATACTAACATTTGATGTAATTAAGGATAAACTTTTATATTTGCTTGCTAGTGATATAGGTCATGGGAATGGCTTCAATCCACTTCAACTGAAATATTCAGTGGCAGTGAGGATGAATTTATGGCCATTTGTAGAGGATGGATAGATCTTCCCTATGAGGTCAAGTCCCCATTGAGAGAAATAGCACAAATATGTGATAGGATAAAGGTCTTGTGTTGGCTCATGAATAAGATCTCCATGAATCTGGCATTGGCGACACATCTTCAAAACTAATATGTATCTATCTCCATAGTAGGCCAATAGAATCTAGTTTTGATGAGATTTTTCCTAGGGTAAGACCACTAGAATGAGCTCCACATATAACTTCATGTTCTTTCTATAAAAAAAATTATACATCTTATGAGCCAAGACACATAAGAAGAGTACTATCCAAACCAAATCAGTATAGGGTGTAACAAATGATAACATATAGGAGGCTTGATCTATAAAAGTCTTACGTTGGTTACTAGACAAGTCAAGGGGAATTATTTGGTCATGAAGGTAATTGTAAATGTCTTTATACCAAGGTGAATCAAGTCCAACAATTTCACACATGAGCTCAAACTTGGTAACATCAAAAGTGGGGATCAACAGTTGTTCCGCCAAGAACTCGCACTGATGTATGTTATGAGGCATGCCAAGTAAAGATCCAATGGTAGCCATGGCATCAACTGCTCTATTTTGTATCTTTAAAATTTGTTCAAATATGATGACATCAAAGTATTGTTTGAAGTTTTCAACCATCCTTTTTTATGACATTAGTTTTTCATCTTTTGTTCCATACTCATCATTGATTTGTTGTATGATCAAATGAGAATCACCATATAGACATGAAGGTCCCTGGTCTTCCATTTTATGGTTGTCCTATGTCCTGTAATTAGAGCTTCATATTTTGCAATGTTTTGGAAAAATGTGTCTCAGCCTTGCAATTGCATAAGTTACTTCTGATACATAAGGTACTATTCATATGACGACGATGGGGGGGCGTGGGGGAGTTTCCCCCCATGAGGGGTTCATGGGGATAATCCCCTTGGCTAGGTGTTTAGGGGTAGTGCCCTTGAAAGGAATTTTTTATAAATATATTTTATTATTCTAAATCTATACCATTCATCATTTCATCTTAGATCTGACGGTTGATATTTTATTAGCTTGACTTGCCCTAGAAGACAACCCTATTTTATGAGGGTGTTGTATTAAGATTGTGCATTGTGATGTATCTTAAGAGTCTGATAGTTGTTGTGTTACCTTTGGATCTCTGGTTGGTGATACTCCTGTGAGAAGCTTGCTCTGCAAGTATATTGTAATTTTTGTGATTTTTGAATAATATATTGGGCGACTTTTGAAGTGTGGGAGTTTTTTTATCGCGAAAGGGTTTTCCCCACGTAAAGAATTGTGTTTTGGTATGCATGATATTTTTGTTTATTTATGTTTAATTTTCTATAGTTATTAAAGATCTGAAAAGTTTTGCATTATTATCCTCTCAAGATTAGTTCAGGAAGTTGTTATGCTACCTTAGCTTCCTTACAGAATGTTATTAGTATAGGGGAAAGCTATTTTTTAGGACTTAGGGATTGCATATCCTTGTGGTGTGACAAAAATAATTATTTCTCTAGATCCAAGGCAAGTGTAGGACCCATCAAAATACAACTTCCACCTTGTAGATATCTGTTGTAAATACTACTTCATCACCTGAAAATATGATACACGAGGATGATCTGTTATAGTGGGAGGGTCATCTAATTGATTGGCTATTACTTGTCCTTTCATTTCCTTTCAATCAACATATTGGATGTCAAATTAACTAAGAATAATTACCCATTTTTCAAGTTTGTCACCAAGATATTCTTTACTAAGAGGATATTTCAAAGGATCTATCTTTTCTATGAGCTGAGTTTGATTTAGCATGTAATTTTGAATCTTTTTTGAAGAAAAAATAATAACAAGACATGCATGTTCAATTGGTGTATAATTAATCTCATACCCTACAAGTGTGCGATTGATATAATATATAACTATCTATTTCCATTCTTCATTATTTTGTTCTAAGAGAGCTCCTAATGTTGATGTTGTAGTTGTATTATATATAGAATCAATGGTTTCCCATCAATAGGTGGCATTAAGACTGGAGGTGATCAATCTATTTGAAGGGTACAACCTTGCGAAGTATATGTTGAATAGGGTCACATTTATTAGCTAGTTGAGCAATGAATATGTGAATAGACTGGAGCTTCCCTTGTAGACTACACAGATGGGTCAGATTGGATGTAGGAGGCATATCTATGATAGCTTTTAACTTTTCAAGATCAACTTCAATACCTTTTTAAGAGACGATATATCCAAGGATTTTTCCATAAGCAACTCCAAATATGCACTTCTTAGGACAACCTAAATTTATATTTTTCCAATCTGGTGAAGATCTTGTCAAATACATTCAATTGACCTTGTCTTGTAAAATATTTTTCTAACAAGTCATCGACATAATATTCCATAAGGGTATGCATCATATCATGAAAAATTATGGTCATAACCCTCTAATATGTGGCTCTAGTATTCTTAAGACCAAAGGGAATTACATTCCAGAAATAGGTACCCCAAGGACATGTAAAATTTGTTTTATACTGGTCTTTAGGAGCAATTTTTATCTAATTATAACTAGAAAATTCATTCATCAATGACAACATATCATATCTGATTGTGAGATCCACTATGATATCAATGTTCGGCAAGGGGAAATTTTCCTTAGGACATGCCTTGTTCAAATATCTAAAATCTATATAGATTTAGATTCCCCCAGTTGGCTTGGTCATTGGCACTAGATTTAATATCCATTTGGCATAGTGTATTAACCAGATAAAGCCATTGTTTAACAACTTTTTCAACACATCTTTGACTAACAAGGCAATCTATGAATGCATTTTTCTTAGGTTTTTCTATATAGGCTTTGCCCCTGAATAGAGAGGTAGATGATGGGGGACTAGTTTAGGATCTAGACTAGGCATGTTAGCTTAGGACCAGGAAAAATTGATTTGTCTTTCATAAAAGAATCTGATGAATTTTGGTCTCTCTATCTCTATTAAATAAAATGCAAAGTGTATAATCCTAGGATTTTCAGTTGTGCCAATATTGACTTCTTCTATTTTTTCCACCAATAGTGGGGATCTCTCTTGATTAGTAGGGAGCATATCCAAGCTTCCATCCTTGGGCGCCTCATGGAGGTTTTCATGTAGAGACCTATTATTTTTTATTTTCTCATTTTTTGCGACTCGAAGGTGTGGTAGACTCACCAAAATAAGAATTAGCATCAAGATATATGGTAAAACCAACTTTATGATCACCTAGAGGTATACCCCCTTGAAGCTCCATAAAATCAGCTATTGCTTCATCATTTTCAAAAGTATCCAAGCTCGGTGGTCCCTGTTGATCCCAATCTATAAGTTGTGGGTGAAATAAAGGTATGTTATCATTGGTATCTACAAAGTTTAAAGACATAGTAGATATGGTAAGGACTATAGAATCAACCCAGGGATAATCATTGATAGGTTGGTCATCAATAGAGTCATGATCAAAAAGTGGATTGTCATATATATCATAACCAAACATATGATTATCATTTAAACATGAAAGGATTGGGATAAAGTGGATATGGTATGGGTTGAAGACTGTCTAGGATCCAAAAATGTTTCCATCCAAGCTTGGTCACTAGTATTTTGGTTATCATAAGGATCTAGTTATGAATTATAACTATCCTTTGCAGTCTTGACATCACCAAAAATGTTAACATATTCACCCGAGAGAAACTTAATACTAGGAGCATCCAATCTCAATGGTGGATACCCAAGCCCTCTATTTTTAGGCAAATATTTAGGTTGAATAGATTCCATGATTCCTTTCTTTTGTGATCCCAAGCCAGTATGACCATCATAACCTTTTTGTTTCATAATAGAAAATCATTTGCCATAATGTTCAACTGGCAATTGAACATGTCCTGGATCTTCTTCATCCTTATATATCCATGTAGAGATATCCTCATCAACATATTCCTTGTCAATTTCTCCCCACTTAGTGAAATTATTAGGAGCTTGATATTGAATTATGGTCTTAGAGTCATTTTGGATAGGATGCAGTTTACCATAAGATTTAGGAGAAGTGAGCAACTTGCCAATGTAAAATGAGTCTGCCATGTTGTATTTGTCGCATCCTTTAACTTGGATTTGGACCTTGTGCACAATAAAGGATATGGAAGGAAGTGAAGATTTGGAAAGAGATGTGGGATCAATGTAGTGAGATGAATTGGTCAATGAAGCTTCTCTATTGATAGGAACTGGACATTCAAGAGTTCCTTTCAAATTATTGCAGCATTGGAAATGATTAGGATCTCCTAATATAGTTATCTCAACTCCATTGTAAGGGAGTTTCAAGCATTGATGGTACATGGAGGGAATGACCTTTATGGTATAAATCCATGGATGATCGAGGATAAGGTTATATGCAAGGTCTAGGTCCAAAACTTGACAAAATGTATTTTCCACTACCAAACCAACTTTGATAGGAAGGGTGATAATACCCTTAGAAGAACACTCCACATCATCATAATATTTTATGATAATCATTTTAATTGCATTGATACACGCTTTAGAGAAACATAATATTTTGACCAATTTCAAAGTAAAAATATTTAGGCCTGCTCCACTGTCTACTAAAACTTGTTTGATTTTGTGTTTATTGATGAAGACTTCGAGATAAAGGGCATCGCTATGTTAAGGATTGTCCAAGGGGACATCACGCTCTGTAAAGGTAATATGGTGGGTGCTGGCAAGATATCTTACCATGGCCTGAAATTGGTTAATGCTTAAATTTGTGGAAACAAAAGAATCTTGTAAGGCTTTGTACAAGATAGCCTTATGTTTAGGGGATATAGGTACTAGCTCAAGAATAGATATTTGGATAGGTTTTTTACTAGGTGGTACAAAAGGTTGTATTGATTAGGTGGTTGGGATTTGGAAGTGACTCCTTGTAGAATAATTTTCGATCTACGTGTAGTGACTGCACACTTAAGGATCTTACCCTTGACAGTTATGGTTGAGACATTATTATCCACCTAATGGATATGATTAACTATATTCTCATAGGCTACATTAGTATAATTGGTATTATGTTTGGTATTAGGCCCTAAACTAGAGGCTTTCCCTTGACCATTACTTTTAAAAGAATCCTTGAATATAGTGTGATCGGTGTTAGAGGATCCACTGGTATTATCAATCACTATATCTCCTTGCATAATAAGATCTTGGATAATGTTCTTTATTTTAAAACATGTAGAAGTTTTATGTCCCTTGGTCTCTTGATATTTCTAGAAGTCGTCATTCCACCAAGCTGGTTTAAAAGATCTTGGGTCATAATGTCTTCTAAAATTTGAATAACATTGGATTGTAGAAGCTTCTTTAGAATTAATTCAATTGGTTCCCCTAGGGGTATGTATTTTCATTATGGAGCTATGTTAGTTCTAAGGGGACCACATGATGAGTTGTTTGGAATTGTGTTAGACGATTATGGAGGCATTTTTGATAGGTTATTGTTTGATTCTTGAATCCTAGATGTGGAAGGTCCTTTAATAATAAGAATAGGATGGGCCTTATTTGTCATTTTTGCGTCCACAACACCATTGTTTTTCACATTTTCATTTCGTGCCCAAAATTTGGATTTGTCATTTGATGCATGCTAGGGTTATTGTTAGTTTCTTTGAAATTTTCATGAGTCCTTTCACAACAAGGGTTTTCTCGATAGTGATACCATTCTCAATAACTTCATCAAATATATTGGAACAATGGACTTGAAAGTGAAACATTAATTTGGAATTCAAGTTGTCCATAAAAATTTGCACTAATTTTTTTTTTAGGTATGTGACAAGGATATTTACTTGCAAGATTTCTCCATCTTTGTAAGAATGCAACAAAATATTCTCCATCCTTTTGTTGAGTGTTTTACAAGTTTACTATGATTATCTCATGCTCAATATTATAGGAGAAATGTGTGTTAAAATTTCAGCTAATTTGTTCTAGGTCCTTATGCCAGGAGGAAAATGTGCAAACCATTTCATAGCTTGTCCTCCAGAACTACATGGGAAAATATTCAAGTATGTTTTCCCATGTACAAGGTCTAGACAAGCTACTCAAAACTCTTTGACATGGTCTACTAGATTTACTTTCCCCTTATATTTGTCAAATTTGGGTATCTCTAAATTTTGAGGGAAAAGTGGCATATAGAAACTCCTGTCAAAGGGATAAGGACATATATCCTCCATTGTATAAGTCTTTTTAGATCTAGTAAATTACATATTGGTGATCTATTGTTGCAAGTTTTTCACTTTTTGGGCTAATATCTTTGTTGTTGATAGTTGCATTGAAATTGTATTTGTTGGAACGATGTAGTTTAGGTTTTGTGTGGGACCAATGGCTAGGTTTATATTGTGATAATTTGGTGCGTGATGGATAGATGGGTTGTTCTGGTTAAATGTGTTTGAGTATTGGTGTTGTGCCATGGGTTGTGTGAAAATTGGGTTTGAGTTTGATATGAATGTGTGAGTAGATCATTGATTAGGCGTTGTGTGTTGTCGAGAGAAGTACATGCTCCTAGAAGAGGTGCTTTGTTGTTGTGAGGAAGTGTGGTTCCAATTTTGGTTTATCCCAGTAGATGTATGATTTGGTGGTATATGAGCATTTAGGTTTTTATTGTTTATTGTAACATTAAATTGTGGAAGTGAAGTGTGGGAGGATGAAAGGATGTTTGCATTCATGTGTTGTGAAGAGTTGGAGACATTTGTCTATGGCATAGATAATGGAATATTTGGTGGTTGGTTTTGACTTGTGGTACTTTATATCATATATGTCACATTGCTTATTTGTGTTGTCGTTTGAGGATGTGGTGACATATCATAAAGTGGATTTATGAATTTTTTCTCAAATGTAGGGGGTATAGGTATATTTAACCTTGTCACATTATGAGATATCCTGGTAGGGGGAATACTTGTGTTTAGTTGTTGTGAGGTAATATTGGTCAATGGAGGTACTATGTTAATGGAAAATCTCTTGGGATGTCATATTAGGGGTTGGTTCCATTATGGTAGAAACATCAAAACCCACGAGAAGCTTAGCTCCATGTTGTGCAAGCTTTAAAGACACCTTGTGAGATTTTCGTCCATGATTACCTCCATTATATCAAAAAATGTAGGATCTTGTGAGGAATCTTCAAGGTCCAACTCCTGGGTAAAAATTTATTTAACATATTTTGAAGTAAACTCATCATTAATAGGAGGTAAGTTAGGTCCTAGTTTGGGTATGGGTTTCGAACTTGAGGATGTTTCAAATTGCATTATGCTAGTGGTATCAAAGATAGGGTCAACTATATGATCCATTTGTTTTTCTTGCTATGTGACCTTGTTTGGATCATTTAAAACCTAGTATGTTAAAAATAAATTGAATTTTTATAATTTTCTATTTTTTCGGATTTTGTGTGTTTATGAAAGCATGCACTTTGTTAAATGATATGATTTTTTTGGGATTTTTTATTTAATGGGTGCAAAATGAGTATGAACTTATGTTTTTAGTATTTTTTATTTCAAAAGGATTATGCAAATGATTTTGAGTTTATGCTAATTTTTTTGTTATTTTTTGATATTAGAGGATGATAATGATAAATGATGTATGATTTTAGATTTTTTTATTTTGACCTTTCGGGATAGTGATAGGCCAAAGTAATCAAAAGGAATGCCTAGATCTCCAAACAATAAAATTTATGATTATGGTTGATAGGAGTTAAACCTAAACTAGACTTATGAGTTTAGGGTCAACTATGGATGGATTGATGAAAGGATAAGAGATTAAACATACAAAGGATAACTATGGTCAAATTAAAATATAACTAGGATAATATTACAAGATATAATTGATGAATGATGATATGGTGTAAATTATGATAGACCAAAGTGATCATAAGAAAATTCTAAAACAATGAAGGATGATAGGGGATAAGAGACAAACCTAAACTATATTGATGAGTTTAGGGTAAACTACTGGTAAGATGATGAAAGGATATAAGATTCAAGACAATCAAGGGATAACTAAGGTCTAATAAAGATTGGTTGGATTACTAGTTTTAAATGCAAGGGTGGATGGTTACGATGTTGGATGTCAAACTTTAATATAGAAGTAAAATTAAGCTAAGCAAAGGAAAATGTGGAAATTTCAATGCTAAACCATAGAAGTTTGATAGCTCTTGAGTCTCTAGGTCAATTAGGTCTAAAATTTAGATTTCAAAGGATAGACCCTAATTTGTCTCAATGTAAACTATGGTTGGTTTCCTAGGAATCATGTGTTTAAAGTGGTTGTTTGTGTGGGGTTTTTCAATTTTATGATAGCATACACTCAAAAAACACTTATAAAATAGAATGGTTCTTTGAATCTTGACTTTGGGAAATAAATCTTAAGGCCAAAAAGGCTAATGGCTCCACTGGTATAACACAATTTGAAAACACTTGGAAGACAAACACAACTTAATTATTTAGATGGGTTTGTATACTTAGTGTAGGCCTACAACACCAAAGGTGCTAATACACCAAGATCAATGTGAAACGCTTCTCTTTCGAGAGTGGATAGCTAGAGGTCCAGTGGCATAAGCCCAATAGGACAATAGACTCATCTTTCCTCTCTCCTTGGGTGACTAAAGAATCCAAACCTAATAATTTCTCTTTCTAATCAAGGGCATACGTGGTGAGTAGCTTCAGGCATGATATTGTACCTTGCACTGCACTAAATAATGATCAACGGCTCCTAGGCTTCTAAAAAAAGGGTTTCTAGTGGGGGACTACTGTGAAAAAAGGGCTTGTATAAAGTAGTGTGAAAATTGGGAGGCCCACTCCCACTCTCATCACCAAAACAAATCTTAGTGGTTCGAGGGTCTCACATCTCAGCTTTGATCAACACTATCCACTCTTAGGGTACAATTTTCACTCTCCCCCCTTTATATACCCTATCGGGAAACATGGTTGAGGTCGAAGCTTGGTGTGATGAAAACCCCAAGTGGACCTCCTACTAAAATTTAAAAAATACTATTATGTGTTTCTTGTACACCCAAGATCGCACAAGTGCATAAGGGGAGAGGATACACACACAATAGCCTAGGATAATATATTGTGCAAATGCACCAAACACAAAAAGTTACTAGTTCATTAACCTTAAAAAATAAAGTGTGATCTAATTAATAAAAACACATGATTTTTTTTATCGAAAGCTTTGACCAACATCATGCAACAAATAAATTAGTAGTTTCCTTGATGAGATCCTTGTCAATCGTTCTACAAGAAACAAAGTTAGTAGTTTTCAATTGAGATATTTGATAGGTTGACGTTAGGTCCTACTACTTTAGAATAATTGAATGTCAAGTAGTTGATCGGGCAGTGTCCAAGCCAATTTGCAGAAGGAGATTATTTGGATAACTCATTTTATATTTTTTTATTTTTCTTTTAAACTATAGAAATCAGTTCTAATCTAAGGCCATTACTATTTAACTAGAGAATAATCTTACTCTAAGAAAAACCAAAAATTCTAAATTAAAAATCATAAGACAACTAGTTTAGAAAGCATTACGACTAAACTAGAAAGCATGGAAACAAGTAAACTAAACAACTGATATACTACGAAAACTAAAAAGTAAGTGAATAGACAATGAAACATATTTTAAACAGTAAAGGATTTTATCAACTATGAAAGATAACTCATACAAATTAAAAACAATGGTGCTCCAGAACTACATACTCGACTCGTCGACAAACTTAGTTACTTCCTATTGAATAGTAATTTACCTTTAACAAAGAAAATAACTTAACAGGTAAAATACTTATCTATCTAAGCTAACTTCCCTTGAGTGGCTAGCTCACGGGTTAACACTTTGTCTTTAAATCACATAAGCTACATGTTCTCAAGTATTTTCATTATGAACAATCATCATCATTCAAAATTCAATAGTTTACCAATAGACAAAAATCAGGTAACTAATTTCAACAGTATTTTGAAAATTCATGTGAACAGCATAACAATACTTCCTTTGTCTTCTTCATCACTTGTGAAGTTACATTCTTATAGATAACTTTATAGCTAAATCCCAAATTTAAGATGGCGTGGATAGCCATTGAAAAATTATTCCTCAACTTAAAACTAACTTTGATCTCTATAAAGCTCATAAACATATAGATGGCTCGAGAAGAGCCATAAAGTTTTAACAACAAAATTTTAAAGAACAAAAACTAAATCTTCAGTGCATCATCCAGGCATCTAGCAGTAGGTTCACAACATTACTCTTGAGGCACGTGTTAGTTAAACTTCTGCAGCAACCGCATGATGACTTGTTATTCCCTACAAAAATGCTTAAGTTCACCCATTAAACCTGCTTTGGTAAATTTCCTCAATTGATCAAAAGAAAGAAAGAAAGCATAATTTTCCTTCAAATAAGAAATTAATTCTCCTAAATTTTAATAAATTGGCACAGGCTTAGGATTGAGTTAGAAAAAGTAAGCTTTCCATATTTTATTATGATGAGGTTATTTTTACCTTATCATTTCCTCCCCTACCTAATTTTTGGTAGGTCCACCTGCTCCATAGTTAAACCCTTGAGTCCTATTCCATTCCTCATAAAGAGTATTGAGATCATGTGTCTCCCTGGATGATGCATCGAAAGCTTCAGGGTTATGAATGAACCCTTTGTGAAACATTACACTCTCCCTCCATTCATTGAAAATTCTGTCATTCTGATTTATGGAGATATTGAAGGTCGGGGGTGGATTGAGTAGCAAGGGGGTCTATATTTCATTCCTATCCATTTTGTCCTCAGATTCTTCAGGATTTTAACTAAGGAATTTTTCCTTTTGAATGACCACCTGATATTTAGAGGGGAAATAACCTCTCTTTTCTTTAAGTAAGCTGGTAGAGGGGTGAGTCTTTTTTCACAAGCATGCCATGATTTTCCAATCAAATTCTATCCATTTGCTATGAAATTATCATAACACAGCTTGAGGATGTTTTCATACCTTTCCTTCATCTTATCATTAACAAGGAGAGACAAAAATGTAGCTTTGAGCCCATCAGGCCTTGAATTTGGGGACCTTATTTGGAGACCCATTGTTCTCTCTGCCTGTGCAAACTCTTTTGTCCAATCTTGCCAATGAATTTGATTCCTCATGGTGGAGAGAAATTCTCTTAGTTCTACCTCTCCAACAAAAAATTTGATAAAGAAATTTGTATGATTTTCTAATAACAAGTCATGCAGAAAGAATTCACAAATTAGATCCTGGTCTTCAGGAGTTGACTCTACAAATATCTTAACAAACTCTTTATCATTAGGCTCGTAGGGCTGATCATTATAGATCCTAAACAATTTCCATCTTAGCCATTGTTCATTCAAAAACATGGAGTAAACTCTTGATGGTCTTCTACAATTCAGTAAATAGTCCACTAGTTGACATGCATCCTGCTTCCCTCTGTAGGCCTTGTGAAATGACTCCTTTAGGAGCACCAGTTCCTTCATTAGCCTATAATTTTCAGCTTGGACACTCCTGAGGAAGTAACAATTTTCCATCCATTTCATTAGCAGAGGTGGAATGTGGACCTGGAAACAATCAGTTACAACTGGCTCAGTCCAAATTTCTTTGGACTCCATTTGAGGTTTTACATTGCATTCCTTCAAGTCCTATTCTAGTTCAACTACCCTGTTGATGGAAGCGTTCAACTCTTTAGTTTTTATTTTCTTGTCCTCCTTGAAAGTTGTGAGCATGAGCACAAAATTTTATTTTATTCTTTCCATCTCTGCATCTTTGTTTGCAATTTCAACACTATAAGTTTTATGCGTTTGATTATGTTCTTGCATCTGCTCTTGTAAATTATAGATTATTGAGTTATTTTCTTGCAATTGAAGCTTCAAGCCCTTTATTTCTTGATATCTTTTATTTATTATAGCAATTTGCACAACCAATTCTTCTTTCTGCAATTCTATAAGTTCATTACTTTTAGACAATTGTCTTTGTAAATCATCAATTTCTACGTTACAATTTTCTAATTCAACAATGGCACTAATTGTTTCAATTGTTCCAATAATTTTATTCTCAATGGGTGACAAATTTTCTGGCACACCGCCATCCCCCTCAAGTTCTCTTCCCTGAATTTCATCATTGAATATTTCCTCCACATGTGCAGAGTGGAAAGGAAACTCTTCACCTGAATCCTCTTTATTTAGGGGTACCTCCTCTTCACTGGAAAGCTTTGAAATTTCTATGGGCTCAGGTGGCCGCTTAGGCTTTTTCTTTTGTGAACTTCCCACCTTACCCAGTATTGGGGTTTCCGAGATTTTAGAAGCTAACCGCTTACTCCTTCTGAGTGGAGGCAATTCTTGGAAAATGACGGGTGTTCTATTTTTTTCCTTTTTCTTCTTTCTGGGTTTACTTGTGTCAAAATAAATAATATCAACCTGTTCTGGTAGGTCAGGGGTTTTGAATTCATCCCCGAAGAAGGTTGGCAATTCCTCACTAGAAGTGGTGGGATTAAGAGCTTTCGGAGCTAGAGATCCCTTAGGGGAAATTGCTTTGGATGGTGGAATAGCCTGGTGGGACGGTTCCCCTGATTCTATGGTTCTTGAAATTACAGGCTTTTCCATTTTCTTTAAAAACTTCTCCCATTTTCCCTTCGATTTCTTACGGAAATGGTACTTGCAGATTAGCTGAATTAACCCATGATGTTTCAAAGGCCCAGTCCCTATTTTAAACCTTTCTATGGAAGTGTTTAAGGAATCATACAAGAATTCAAGCATGTTAACCCTAAGAGTTGGGTCCTCCTTCCCATGACGTAAATGGGTCAACATACGAAAGGCAGGTCCTACAACTACAATTAGCTAACCCTCACAAGTAAAATACTTTATAATCCATGCAACGACAATGCCCCAGGGTTCTAATATGGAGGTTCTTTGGAACCCTTTATTTTGTCCCCTGGTACTTATTACTACCATTGGGTGAGGGTCTCCCTCTCTAACAAATAATTCAGATAATTTTTGGTACGTAATTTGAGAGGTTTCCTTTATTTTTATGCCTGTATTCTCTAATCCAGATAAGCAGGAAATGATTTTGGAACTTACCTTGAAATGCTTCCCATGAAGTACCACCTCTCCATTAGTGTAGTTCTCAGCAAAAGAGCTTACCAAATTTTTGCTATAGCCCTCAAATGTTTTGATGAAGTTTAACCACCCTGCTTCCTTGAACAACCTGGAAATATTACTCAATCCCAACAATTTTTTTGTTGAATCTGGCTCTGCCTTTCTTTTACCACCTCCCATTTCCTTATTTCACACTCTACAATATATCTTTAAGTCTGACACAAAGCTTTCACACAGGTTTCTGAAAATATTCCCTCTGAAATCACTTATTTGTCTTATTTGCAGCTTACTCTTCAATGATTTCCAATCTGCATGGAGGCATGCAGAAATCTTTGTCGTATAAGTAGTTGATCGTCGAGTGGCACAAATTGCTAAATTGGGAGTAGAGTTTGTGCCAATTAATTATTCTTTATTCAAAAATAACTACCTACTTAAAGCGAAAATTAATACTTACTTGCGTTATGTGATCGTTCGAAGATCTTACACCTTACAGATTTGACAGGATGACATGAAGGCATTGGCTGAGGTGACGATGGAATTATTATGATATGGGTGCAAAATTCTATGGGTGACGGAGCCATCAATGAGGAGTACAAAATTGGGTGGCTTATATATGACTAAAGCAAAAATAGAAAGACAGATGTATGAGATATTCTAGCAAAAGAATCACAAAAATTAACTTTTTTGAAAAAGGTGGCAAAAAACGAATGAACAAGTTCTGGAGCACACAACTTGACATCACGCTTGAAACGAGTGCATAAGTTCTGGAGCATTGGTGTGAGGTGCGACCAAAAAAGAAATGAAATGGAGGTTCCAGAGCACTGGTGTGAGGTGTGATAGAAATGAAAATGAAATGGAGGTTCTGGAGCATCGCTGAAAGATGTAGCCGGAGCAATAACATAATGAAAGGTTTTGGAGCATCGCTGAAAGATGCAGTCGGAGCAGCAATGGAATGAAAGGTTCTAGAGCATCACTGAAAGATGCATTCGGAGCAGCAATGGAGTGAAAGGTTTCAAAGCATCACTGAAAGATGCAGTCGAAGCAGCAAAGGAATGAAAGGTTTCAGAGCATCACTGAAAGATGTAGCCGAAGCAACAATGGAATGAAAGGAGAGTGACATGGAAAAGAATTTTTGAAATTCATGAGATTTTAAGCTTAGTGCAGAATGCCTCTTCAACATGATGATCTTTTTACAAGTTCCAGAGCATCGGGCTTGAAAACCGTCAAGTTCCGGAGCATCGAGCACCAACACCATAACATTCTGGAACATCTTTGGAGGGTGCTCCGGAAGTTATTTTCCTCTTTTTGAGAAGTCCTATAAAATGGAATAAAAATTAGCTAAGTCCAAAAACGAAGAAAGATTTAATGAAGGAAAATATCTTGGCATACATGTCCTTTTATTGCACATTTTTGAATTAGATATGTATATATTTATTTTCTTATTTTTATTTTATTTTAAAACAACATTGTTACCAGATAGACTCTGCCTTGGCAAAGTCAACACATTGGACCTCACCCTACATTTCCACCATCCTTGTAAAGTCTTCCCTATTCAATGGCTTATGGTAGACATGTAAGCGATGACCATTAACCAAAAGAGTTTGCATGTCACCATCGATTGGTTTCAACTGAACAGTTTCATTTGAAAAGATTTCATCAATTTCATAAGGTCCTAGCCATTGAGTCCTAAGATTTCCCTGATGATCCTTGTATCACGAATCAAATAACAGGGCCTAGTCCGCATTATAAAACTCTTTTTCCTTAATATGTTTGTCATGCCACACTTTCCGTTGATGTTGAATTAGTTCAATTTGATGGATGGCATCTAAACGAAGCTCATCCAATTCATTTAGTCGCAAAACTCGTTCAAATTGGGCGTGTTTAAAATCCAGACCTAGTTCCTTAACCTTTTTTAGAGTCTGTAGTTCAAACTCAATGGGAAGAAGAGGGAAAATGAGCTCATAGGGGCTGAATCCAGTTGTAGATTTCCAGGTTGTGTTGTATGCCCATATGGCTTCAGGGAGTTTTCTGGCCCAGTCTTTTCTTCTAGAACAAATTGTTTTTGCTAGAATGTTTTCAAGTTCTCTATTAGTTACTTCTACCTATCTATTTGCTTGAGGGTGGTAAGGGGATGACTTCCTATGGCTTACCTAAAAATGATTGGTAAATGCCAAGAGCACTTTGGACATAAATTGGGGTCCTTGATCACTTACAATAGTTCGAGGGGCTCCGAATTTAAGGAAGATTTTATTATAAAGGAAGTATGTGACCTACCCTTCCCTAGCTATTCTTAAGGCTTGAACTTCAGCCCATTTTGTCATGTAGTCAGTGTAAACCAGTATATACTCTTTCCCTTGAGAGGAAGGATCTATGGGTTCGATAAAATCTAAACCCCATTTCTCGAATGGTTCAAGCACTACCTGTGGTAGCAATGACATTTCTGAAAAAGCAGTTGGTCTTCCTACTCTCCGACATTCATCACAATGATGAACATAGTTCTTAATGTCTTTTTGCATTGAGGGCCAATAGTATCCAGCGCCTAAGACTTTATGGGAAGTTCTCTTTGCAGAGTAATGCCCTCCTGAAGGATCATCATGATAGGCCCTTAGAATGATATAGGTTTCGTCCGCTCTCACACATCTCCTCAAAATCATGTCAGGACCACAACGAAATAACATTCCATTAATCCATTTGAATAGAGCACTTTCCCTTATTAGACGCTTCTTTTTCTTAGTCGTGAATCCAAGAGGTACCTCTGAAGCAGCTAAATATTTAGCGATATCTGCAAACCAAGGTGATTTTACAGAAACTACAAACAGATTTTCATCTAGGAAATCATCATGTGCAGGAGTACTATAATCTAATTCATGTTTAATTTGTGACATAAAATCTGCTACCACATTATATTTCCCTGGTTTATCAAGAATCATGGCATTAAACTCCTGAAGGAGCAATAGCCATCTCATAATTTGACCATTAACTACGGGTTTGTTCATTAGGTACTTCACAGCTAAGTGGTATGTATAAACTGTGACCTTATATCTCGTAATATAATGGAAAAATTTCTTAGTAGCGTGAACAACCACCAGGAATTCCTTTTTTGTTGTTGTATAGTTCCTTTCTATAGGAGTAAGATTTTTACTGATGAAATATATAGCATAATTTCCCCCGTTCTCATCTTCTTGTCCTAGAATTGCACTAATAGCATCATCAGAAGCATCTGCATAAATATGAAAAGGAACACTCCAATTTGGCCCTCGCAGTACGAGAGCAGAGACAAGATTTTCCTTGATTTATTGAAATGATTGCTGACACTCAGATGTCCAGACGAACTCCACTTCTTTATGTAAAAGAGAGAACATAGGAGCTGCAATTTTACTAAATCCTTCTATGAACCTTCTGTAGTAACCGACATGTCCAAGAAAACTTTGTACTTCAGTTTGAGTTTGAGGGATTGTCAATTGTTGGATGACTTCAATTTTCTTAGGGTCGACCTTTATTCCCTCAGAGGATATATGATGACCCAAGACTATTCCTTGTTCCACCATTATTAAGCATTTCTCATGGCTAAGGGATAGTCTATTTTCCTCACAAACTTGCAGAACTCGATCTAGGTTCTGAAGAGCTTCATCATATGTTGACCCATAGACTATAAAATCGTCCATGTAGACCTCGACACAATCATTAATGAGAGCGGAAAATATGGCAAGAATGACTCTCTGAAAGGTCGTTGGAGAGTTACACAATCCAAAAGGAAGCACTTTGTATGCAAATGCGCCCCATGGGTAGGTAAATGTGGTTTTGTCTTGGTCTTCTGGAGCAACCTATATCTGATTATAACCACTAACTCCATCGAGAAAGGATAAATACTTCCTCCCAGCCAAGTTGTCCAAGACCTGATCAACAAATGGTAGGGGAAAATAATCTCTATAAGTGGCTTTATTGAATTCTCGATAATCTACATAGATTCTCCACTTCCCATTTTTCTTTGGAACTACCACCATAGGTGATACCCACTTACTATCAAAGATTGGATAAATAAATCCAACATGAAGGAGTTTCTTGATCTCAATTTTGACCAAATCCTTTAATGCAGGATTGAGTCTCCTTTGCGGCTAGCGAATAGGCCTTATGTTGATGTCACTGTAAATGTGATGAGTAGAAAAACTTGGGTGAATTCCCCTCATGTCCATATAATCCCAAGAAAACACTTTAGACCTTTGTACCAAGACATTAAACAACTTATCCTCTTGAGTTTCTGTCAGCCACTTATTGATATTCAAAGTTTTTCCTGGTAATAGCATTATCAGTTTTGTTCTAGGATGGACTGAGGTTACAGTATACATAGGTCACAACAACGTGTTGAGAGGAAAACTATGAGGTATAAGCTGATGAAATCTCATGATGTCTTCAAAGAAATAACTTGTTCTAGGAATCATATTTGTTAAGGGACATGACATTCCCATTGTAGCATAATTGTGCTCCATTCCACTTATATCAATTGGTTGCCCAAAAATCCTTGGAGCATCCATCATTTCTTCCTCATTCGGGGTTATAGCAAGGCGTGCTACCTCGTTTACTAACTCTTCTTCTAGTTCTTCCCCATGTTGTTTAATCACTACCATGGCTAGGGAGGCTAAACTCTCTGAACCATTGGTTTCCTCAAGTTCATCAATCCAGACTTTTTTATGCTCAGTAGGCTTAGCAGGGGGGTATAAGAACAAATTTTTACTATCTTGACCATGTGAAATGGTCATTCCCCCTTCCCTACAATCAATCTTAGCAACAACCATGTGCATCCAAGGTCTTCCAAGAATTATAGGATAGCTATCCTTAGGTGTAAGCGACTGGATTACTTGGAAGTCGACAGGATAATCCCATCCATCAACTTTGACAAGGATGTTTTTAATGACACCCTTTGGGATGGCTATAGAATGATTTTCCATTTGTAAGACTGTGGTTGTAGGACGTAAATCAGTTAAACCTAATTTTTTCATTACATCCACAGTCATCACGTAAATAGCTACTCCTAGATCCACTAGTGCATTTGGTATTGCTACCTCATTGATTGTAACGGTTATAAGTGGACTCCTAGGATCATCGTATTTCAGAGCGATAGTCTTTCTAGATAGAAAATCAGCTAAATAACCATCAATATGAATGGTATTTATCTTTTTTGGCTTCCTCCTTGGTGTTTTGATACATAGTTGTTTGATTAACTGGTTTAATTTGGGAATTTCCTTGATTGCCTGCAATAAAGAAACTTCAATTTACAACTGCTTAATCTCTTGAATTAACGTAGTTTCTATAGCCAAGGATACTTCCAGAGTATCTTTCGAAGTTATGGACTTTAAACGTTTCGGATATGGTGCCATCCTTTTCTCCTTTAGAATAGGATCCTCCTTATGTTGACTTAAGGACTGAACTTCCCCCCCCCCTGAGACAAGTTAGCAACCCCTACCGCTGAAAAAGGCTCTTTGTCTTTAGGAGTGGTATCCTGATTAGATGACATGTCTTTTATTGGACTTTTAGGCTCAATTTTCTCAACTATTTCCTCAATAGCGGGAGGGTGAAGATTTTGACCAGAGCGAAGCTGCATGTTTCTGAAATGTATCGCATTTACTCTTGTCACATTTTCATGTTTGGTAGAATAGACTGGAGTATTCTGACAATTATTCTTAGGATTGGGAAGTGGTTGATTTACCTCCTCATTTTGAGGAGGGTTTTGAGCTGGAGGTAATA
The DNA here is from genome assembly GCA_007115665.2 of Sequoiadendron giganteum. NCBI lineage: Eukaryota > Viridiplantae > Streptophyta > Pinopsida > Cupressales > Cupressaceae > Sequoiadendron > Sequoiadendron giganteum. The sequence continues at coordinate 657,554,024 of CM021103.1, forward strand.
GATTCTATTGTTGATTCCTCCTAGGTTCAATATAAAACTAATTTTTTATGCGATTCCATTGGGGGGCAGCATGTTGTTGGTACCACTATTGTTGGTACCCAAGTGTGTTTTGTCCATTCAGGGGATCCCCAATAAGGAGTTCCCCAGTTAGGTTGAAGTGGAGGTGACTGATTCCAAGATAGAGTCCATTAATTATGAGCCCAGTTATTTTGTGGTCTCCATGTAGGGTTAGAATTCTGTCCATAAGGGAAATTACCTCCTAGAATTTTAAGGCATTTATCTCTTCTTCAACCTGAATGGTTTTTTTCTTAGTATTCTTGATATCCGTCAGAAGTTCACACTAATTTGTAGAATGGTTTTTCTCACACAGTTGACAAACATTGACTTTATCCAAAGGACACTCGCGCAATAGGTGTTTATTCCGACACCTTGGACAATAAATTGACAAGGTCTTAGGGTTGCGAGTCTTAGCTTGTATACCATCTAATGTGGTATTCAACTACACGAGAATGTTCGTTTTCAGATTTTCTATTTCTTTGTGGAGCTTACCTATCTTGTTAGACCCTTTAAAAAGATTAGTTTTGCAGATTCCTCCCCGAGTACGAGAGAAATTCTAACATAACTCACATATTTCTTCAAGAGTTCATTAAGATACGTCACCTTTTCCCATTAAATCAAGATTTCTTTGAGCATCATCATCAAGACCTTTAAGAAATATTGTTTTGAGAATCTCTACGCTAATGGTCATTTCTCCACATCTTTTAGAGAGGAAGAGGAACCTATCGAGATAATCCTCCAAACTTCCATCCTCGTTTTATCTCAATTTAAATAGCTCCTCCTTACAATCACTTACCCTACAGTAACTCTGGTATTTTTGCAAGAAGACAGTATCCATTTCCCCCTAGGATGTTATACTACCAGAACCTAATCCCATAAACCAGCGCATTGTTGAGTCTTTCAAAGTCGATGGAAAGACCTTTAACTTTTGGTTGTCGTTCTTGTAATCATAAGTTTGACATGAGACTTTAAATTCAAAGAGGAATTGGTTTGGGTCTTCCAAGGAGAAGCCACGGAAGGTTGGAAGGAAAGTTGGGGAGATGTTCTTTATGACAGTATCATCGTCAACATCCAACGTAATAGGATAGGTAAAAATTCTAGGAGGTTGAGGTTCATTGTGGTTAGGTTCGGCTCTATGATCTTCGATGATGTTTGGAAGAGTATGTTCCTCAAAAACAATTTCCTCTATAATTGGTTGTTCTGCCAGTCGCTTGTCAGGTAAATAATGGAAAACCTCGGGTGGAATAGGCTCAAATAATTCTTTAGAAGTGTGGTCGTCTGAGCCTTGGGCTTCCCTAGGTATGATTGGTACATATTTTGGGGGGGTCTTTGATATAAAACGTCTATGAGGGCCTCTTTTTCAGACCATGCAGAAAAGGAAACCGACTGAGAAATTTTTGGCATAAAACTTTGTATTCAAACCATCTCCTAATAACACTTAAGCACAAAAGCTTTTTAAGGTCCCCGACAACGGCGCCAAAAAGTGATAGGCTGTCATTAGGTCCTACTACTTTAGAATAGTTGAATGTCAATTATTCGACTGGGGAGTATCCAAGGCAATTTGCAGAAGGATATTATTTGGATAACTCATTTTATATTTTTTTGTTTTTCTTTTAAACTACAGAAATCAGTTCTAATCTAAGGCCATTACTATTTAACTAGAGAATAATCTTACTCTAAGAAAAAACAAAAATACTAAATTAAAAATCATAAGACAACTAGTTTAGAAAGCATTATGACTAAACTAGAAAGCATGGAAACAAGTAAACTAAACAATTGATATACTACAGAAACAGAAAAGTAAGTGAATAGACAATGAAACATATTTTAAACAGTAAAGGATTTTATCAACTATGAAAGATAACTCATACAAATTAAAAACAATGGTGCTCTAGAACTACAGACTCGACTCATCGACAAACTTAGTTACTTCCTACTAAACAATAATTTACCTTTAACAAAGAAAATAACTTAATAGTAAAATACTTATCTATCTAAGCTAACTTCCCTCGAGTGGCCAGCTCGCGGGTTAACACTTCGTCTTTAAATCACATAAGCTATAGGTTCTCAAGTCTTTTCATTATGAACATTCATCAACATTCAAAATTCAACAGTTTACCAATAGACAAAAATCAGATAACTCATTTCAACAGTATTTTGAAAAACCATGTGAATAGCATAATGATACTTCCTCTGTCTTCTTCATCACTTGTGAAGTTACATTCTTATGGATAACTTTATAAATAAATCCTAAATTTAAGATGGCGTGGATAGCCATTGAAAAATTCTTCCTCAACTTAAAACTAACTTTGATGTCTTTAAAGCTCATAAACATATAGATGGCTCGATAAGAGCCATAAAGTTTTAACAACAGAATTTTAAAGAACAAAAACTAAATCTTTGATGCATCATCTAGGCATCTAGGAGTAGGTTCGCAACATTACTCTTGAGGCACGTTTTGGTTAAACTTATGCAACAACCGCATGATGACCTATTATTCCCTACAAAAATGCTCAAGTCAACCCATTAAACCTGCATTGGTAAATTTCCTCAATTGATCAAAAGAAAGAAAGAAAGCATAATTTTCCTTAAAATAAGCAATTACTTCTCCTAAATTTTAATAAATTGGCACAAGCTTAGAATTGAGTTAGAAAAAGTAAGCTTTCCAGATTTTATAATGATGAGGTTATTTTTACCTCATCAATCTTCTCCAAATGTTTTCCAAACATTTGCAAATACAAATTAGTAACAAACAACTAGCTACCTAATCCAAAAAAAAAGCACACAACTGAAAACCATTAATTTTACCTTTCTATTTTTACTAGTCAAACATATCGCTACAGAGGAGAAGTGTCACAACACATTAGGTAGAAGCATCGTTGTACAAAAAAAAAGCGTCGAGTTGCAACAGTTAAACATGTTGATTATTCATAAGCATCAAAGTATCTTAGGAAAATGCGTTGAATGTGTAGAAATGTCGATATGCACAAACAAATGCATCAAGATGTTCAAAAGTGTCAATTTATGCTATACAAACACGTCGAATACATAGAAACATCGATTTGTATCAAGAAAACGCATTGCACAAACCTGCAAATTTAGAAACCTCACAATTTCTTACAAATATTTTTAGTTCAAAAGGTGTGTTTCACGTTAGGCTCACCAAATTGTAAGACTACAAATCAGAAATAAAAGTACTTAAATCATAAGGCAACCACAAAACCATTAGATTTAAGATAACTAATATAATCTATCAATGGATTAAAAATATAAAATAAGATATGTAAATTAAAAATAATGAAATTATACCTTCTCATATAACTATTTTTTCACCTCCATTGTTCTTCTCCATCTCACTTTGTAAAGTTAGGAATGTAGCTCTCAAATTTCTAAGTGCACAAATATGCTATGCTCAAGATGATAATGATGGAAAGATTTCAAAGAATGTGGTTGAATTGTGAAGGAATGACAATCAAATTTATAAGAGATGTTGACATTGATGAATGGTTTGGATTTGATAGACGATTAACGAACGAGATCGAATCAGAGGATGTGCGCGAGAAATTTTCTCATTTTGAAAATAAAAAATGGAAGAAATATGGATCAGATAAGTGGAGGAAGAAATATAAAAATGTAAGAGTTGAGTGAAGAGAAAAGTGGAAGGTGGAAGAGTTAGCTGGAAGAAAGAGGGATTTAAGTGGAAGAAAGAGGTAGTTAAATGAAAAAGGAAATAAAGAAATGAAAGAGTTAGGTAAAGAAGAGAATGTGGCAAGTTCAATTAAAATAAATAAATAAAATTTATTTTCCACCTCATATGAAATAATTAATTAAATATATTTATTTAATTAATTATAAAATAATTTAGGGATTAGGTTAATTAAGTAAATTTATTTATTTAATTGTAGGCAAATCTAGGTTAAATGGACTAAATAATTAAAATAATTTTTTAATCAAGAGGTAAATTAATTAATGAAAAATTAAAGGGAGAGAGAATTAATTAATTATTTAATTAATCCCTAGAGGAAAGTTAGAATAATTAAATAATTATAATTATTTAATTATAAGGATGTGAAGAAGAACAAAATTATGGTTAGACGAAAGCTAATGAGAAAATATCATCATAAGCTCAGGACAATTTTTAGTGTCTACACTCATAACTAAAAAGAGATAATTAAACATGTACAAAGGCACACAAAATGTTGTGAGGGAGTATTTATACATAAGAAGGGACAAAATATAGAATGATAATGCAAAGATCCTTGGAAAGAATAAATTAACTCTACCTTATTATGTGATGATGTTGAAAAAATATATGAACTTGAAAGAAATGATGATTGGTTAAGAACACACAATTAAACAATGGTTTCAATGTGGAGAGATAATATAGACTACCAACTCATCATTTCACACAAACTTGTTATCAAATATATTTACCACTTGTATGCATTGAATATAGAGAGAAAATCAAATATTTGTGTTAATATGTTAACAAGAATATGTGCAAATCAAAGACTTGAAGAATAATCTTTAATAGCATAATCAAAAATTCGTAATAGAGTGTGTTATATACTATGATATAGAAACATAAGAAGCATGTATCATATGATCCAAAAATTACCCTTGTTATCTGCAATTGATCTTTATATCATTGAATGTAGGTCAAAAATTACTTCACTGGCTAATAAGAAGTGCAAATGAAAATAATTATATTCTAGATACTTGCATTCCTATATGAAGTTCCCTCTACAACTACAAAAAATAACTCTACTTGAATCTACACTATCAAATTCTCTTCTACCACATGTCATAAAGGATGTAAATGGAAAGATAGGAAAGAAAAAGAAAATGTGAATGTATTTCCAAGATCGTATATTGTTCCAAAATAAGATTCAAAATATTTTGAAATAATATGTTGGAGTGAGTCATTTTATACAAGAATTTATGTGATATACACATGGACATATACCTTACCAAAGCTGAAATAAGCATGAACTACAACCACATGAATACTAACAAATACTATGTATGGAATATACATTTGACAACCGAAATGAAAGCTAACCATGAAGAGGAATATGATACTAATAATAATAAATACACAACAATTACCAAATAAATAAATCAATTAGAATTATTGTCACAAATGGGAGTTACTAACACAGTAGATCTAAATGAACTACAAATCCTTGGTAGGTGTGATTCCTACAACAAAAAATGGGATGAGCTATTATACCCCCACATTTACATGACATGGGACTTCAATTCATAAGCACAAATAAAATTTCCAAACAAGATGAATACTCCCCATTTTAAGTTGAATACCCCAAAATACATGTGTGATGTAGGAAAAGTGATCCTAGATCCAACTAAGACTAACCTCTTTTCACTTAACATCACATTTGGACATAAAACCAACTAGTGTTTATGATTGGATTTCTTCCACAATGGAGAGCCAATATTCTAGGGTCTTGTTTCTTATTTTTGTGTGTTGTTGTGATGATGAATTTGATGTGTGTTTTAACAAACCTATTTGACATATAACCCTAGATCTGAAAATGTAATTTATCACACAAATGAAAAATGAAAAGTAACAAAAAAAATTAGATTTGAGACTAAGATACAAAGAGGAAACTGAAATACAAATTTTGATTTGATTTGCAAGGACAAGGGCATGGGGTGCCCTAGATTGGAATCCTCCATTTTTGGATCTATAAAGTTTGAGATGCAAGCTATAGTTTGATTTGTGTTTGATGGAATTGTCTCCTGTTGAAACTCTCAGATCTAACCTACACACATGAAAAGAGGGGGAAAGGTTGTGATGTCTAGGGAATTGCCTAATTCAAATCTCATTTTGGTATCTCTACCTCCATGTACGACATATGATGATGATCAAGAGGGCATACCCTAGGTCAAGTAGTTCAGCCAAAATAATGATAAATAACTGAAATGATAAATGATAAATGACAATGTTTTCTTGATGTGAAATCCTTAATGAAGTGATGTCACACCACAAGTTATCACAAATTGTGATTGATGAATTCCTTGATTGATTGATAGACCTGTAAAAGGTTAGTTCACAAAACATAATATATTTTTGCAACTAGCATATAGAGGATAACTCAATACATCTTCATAATTTGGTGTGATTGATCACAACATCTTCTTGCACATGATTTTATTTATTCTTATTTATGTCTTGAAATATTGAACTTGATTGATGAAAGCATTGTAATAATGTTGCTAATTATGAACTTGAATCTACCTTGATTGATTTTAGGATCTTTAAATTTCTCCCCAAAATTGCTATCTCTTCTTAGAATTAAAATGATAAAAATGACTTGTATTTATATGCTATTATTTTAATTTCCCAAAAATTAAATACCAATAGATGACAAATGAAATTGGATTTTCAAATAATAAAATACCAATACCGACATATTCAAATTTGAGCCAAAAAGGGCTAGACAAGGGCATGGGGTGCCCTAGTCCAGACCCATCCTTTTTGAGGCCTTAACATCAGAGGCAAATATTAAATGCTTATTTGCATTCCCATCAATTAATTTTTTGAATATATTCATAAAATGGGTAATTATATACATAATTAGGTCCAAGCACATAAGAGAGAGCTAAACCTAGTGTGAAATTGTCAAGGGTGACAATTTCGACACTACAATATGTTGTCACTAAAACAAAAAATTGCACTTACAATAATTATAGATCCAAAGAGAATTCCTTAAATTAACCATTGAATATGATCATTCAAGGAACTACAAGAATTGAAAAAACTTATCTTTACCAACCACATAAGAAATTTTATTTAAAGTACACAACCATAGAAACAAAACCCGCTCATTTCTCTTGCTCCTACAAGAATTTCTATATTTAGCATACATGACTCAACTATACATTTGAACCTTAAGATTTGAATAAAATAAATGCAACCATTACAAGGATAATCACTAACAACATTTCAGGAAGACATGAAACACATAATATGCATCTTCATTAATAAGGTAAGATTCATTGGGCCAAAGCTACTACTAAAGATACATAGTAGACTACACAAGGCATTTCCCCACCAATAAGAAATTTGATTAAACGAATATCTATATTTTTAATAAGTGACCTAGCTGAAATACCACCTATCATTTATAGAACTATCTATGCATCACACTCAAATTCCAAAATGTTATGGAAATAATTTACTATAGTTGTCACCATGCAAACAATGTTTCATAAAAATTCTGACACTCCAACTAAAACCCACTTTCATGAAACATTAAAAAACACATGTAACATAGAATCAACAAAATAAGATTGGCAACTACAAATAATCTACATAACCAAACTAGTAACAATAATTAAAAAGAAGAATTTGACAACTCAATGAACCATTTTTCGACAAATTATTTAGAGATAATACACAATATTAAAATTCTCAAACTAATTGTATCATGCAAGGAATTTAGTTTAGCTAAAAGACACTTATTTCCTAGCCAAATAATTCTTACATTACTTATTTTAGAATTATATCAATTTTAAATGAAATATTATGTTGTTTTTGAATGTAGAAAGAAAAATAATAATTCTAATCATTACATAAATTCTTTCAAATAATAAATTAACAAATTTGATTCAATTTAAGAATGGAAGGAATCAATAAAATATTATTTACTCAAAATTGGAAAATAATTTATAGAATTAGATTGCAAGGCAAAAAATAGGTTAGGAGAGAGGAATCTAATAGATCTAATGTTGAATATCATTGCCTAGGATGCTAGTGTGTTTCATGGAAATTTGTGCTTCATGTTATCATTTGTATGACCTAGGATACCAAAACACATCAAAAAAATATGTTAATGAAACAAAGAAAAATAGGGTTTATCAAAATGGAATAAAAGGAAGGTGATGCACCTATCTTTCTTCTAATTTCATTAGGAAAAGAGATCTCCCAAAGGTAGTATTGACTTTCTTCCTTTAGGTGAGTCAACCCTATTAGAGGATCAGTTGTTTCCTTCATGATAGAAAATGGAAAATATAACTGAAATTAACTTTGGGGAGACAAAAAATAAAATGATTAATGAACTCAATTATGCAATGCAAAACTTGAAATTCAGAAATAAAGGATAGCACAAACATAAACTCTAACTTTCAAAAAAATATGAGAAGGATAAACTGATGTGCACCTATCACCAAAAGTGGTTGTTGATGTTAGAATTGGCTATGGAGACAGCCTACCAAGATCTAGAGGCCAAATGGAAAGCACAAAGAGAGAATATGAAAATATGATTTAATTGATGTATGTGTACAATGTATGAGATACCCCTTGGTTATATAGCCAAGGTGAAATACAAGATGTCATAAGAGGATGACAAGTGTCTTAATCATATGACATGATACAACTTATCACAACTACCTAGGTCACATTTGTTACAAGTCAAAGATAAGATAACAAATAATGACAACTAACACCTTCTAGAAAGATTCCTAGGACCTAAGTAAACTTAACATGTAAATAAGTCCCCTTAGTAATGAATTAACTAGGTACGAGACTTTATTTACACCAACACCCCCCCTTAAGTGCAACTTAGGGAGTAGCAGATTATTATGCAAATGACACAATGATGCAAGGATGGGTCCCAGCTACGAGTCCATGTTAGGTGCCCATGTACAAACGCAAAATATATTTCTCACAAATGAAGAAAAGGAGAAAACCCAGTGGGACAAAACTCCTCCCCAAAAGAGAGATGAAATAAAAATAAAAAATACTCTCAATGATGCATGCGAAGGCCAAAACTCCATGTGAGGAAAAAGACCCCTCCATAAGAGAGAAGAAGAAGAGAGACAATGCAACCCCCCTCAATGGAGAGTCTCTTGTAATGATGGTAGAAGCTCTACATTGAATGTTGAAGATGATCCAAAAGTGTCAAACAACGTTCCTCCCCTTAAGAAGAAACAAAACCATTAATGTATGCAGGATGTCAGGAAGATGGATGATATGTGATGATATCTCTGAAGCATGCTCAAGTGTCTCTATGTTGATATCAAAAGTTGACACACTCCAAATAGGTGTTCTAGGCCACATTGTTGAAGAGGAAAATCTAAAATCTAGTATAGATGAATGTAGAACACAATCCAAAGACAATGATATCCCCTCTAAAGATAAAGAAGCTTCCTCCTATTGCATTGAATCAAAAATCTGCAATATGAGACTCCATAAACAAGTCTGAAATACCTATCAAGAAGTCATCGCAAGTAGCCAAATTTGAAATACAATGAGGATCTTGCTGCATTGAATCACAAGAAGCCATATTTGTAGCAACACAATCATCAAAAACTGCAAGAGTAGATGGAGGAGATGAAATGCATGGCTCAAGAACTGGATCTCATGTGAGAACTCCCAAGTTTAAGAAGCCAAATGTCTCCTCTGAATCATGGTTCATACTAGAAGTGTGATCAACAGCTAAAGGAACAATGCCACCATCAAAAGAAAAATCTAAAAAAGGTATACAATCAAGATGAATGATCAACCATCCTAGTAGCAATGATATCTCTACTCTCCAAGTCTCGAATGATAACTAAATCAGGAGTGAACTCCACAGTTCTCCCATCTCCACCATGTGTAATCTAATATATGGAAAGAAGATTTCTCGTCAACTAAGGAACACACAAAACATCCTAGAAATTGTTGTCCCCAAAAATAATAGACCCCTTCCCCATTACACTCATGTATGTATTGTTTCCCATCAAAATAAGAGACATAGTACAAGGTTGAAAAGAAGAGAATATAGACTATGAAGATGCCATATTATGAGATGCTCTTGAATCTAGAAGCCATCTCCTTGATCTATGACTTGGAAAAGCACAAAGAGCATGTCCTTTATATCCTAATGTAGAAGCCAAACCATCATGAACTTTGTCCTTTTTAAACTATTTTGAAGAAGGAGATGATTCAGACATTCTAGAGGGAAAATCAATGTGATTCTTTTTGAGAATATGTTACAATAGTGTTCCTCATGTCCATCCTTCTTGCAATATGCACAAGTAAGCCTCTCCTTGTTAGACATTTCACCTTTTGAGGGAGATAATTTTGATTCTTTATGTGGCTTGTTCTTTTTCTTCTTTTTCTTCTTATCAATAATCACTGATTCTTTATGTACCTTAGACTCACTATCCAACAATGCTTGTGACTTGGAAGATTTGATTAGACCCATGTTCATTAACTTAGCTTCCTCTTAGATTATGAGATTTGCAAACTCATCAAACTTAGGATCAACATATGATTCTCACATAGAAATTCGATGGGTATGAAATCCAGAAACAAATACTAAATACTCAGGACCAAGCTTGGATAACACATTCATAATCAATTGTAAATCCTCGTTATCAATGCTACATTATTTCAACTGTGTTATTAGTTGCTTAACTTTGGAGATGTAGTCTTGGATGTGGTCAAAACATTTTGGATCAAGATTCATCAAATCATTATCAATCTAATATCCCCTAATCTTATTTGTTTTACCATACAATTTTTCAAAAGTCTCCCAAGCCTCTTTAGGTGTTTTGTACGATTCAACATGAAATTGTAAACCAAATGAGACTAATGAACATATACATCCAAGTATTTTCTCATGATTAATCTCCCATCTTGTCAATTCTTTAGCATCAGTAGGTTGAGAAATGGTTTCCTTTAGATATCCTCTTAGACCTTTTTCCCATGAGATAGTTCCATATTGATTTTCTTCATGTAGCATAATTATGTGGAGTTAGGAGTTCAATTTGTGATTTCCCCATTGCAAGAACACAAATCAAGCAAAAGAATGTAATCAACCACTGCAAGATTACCCCCCTGCCCGCACCCCCCCACCCCAAATTACTTAATCATGAAACCCCCCAAGCAATATTTGATTTGTGGCACTTTATACTTAGTGCGATTATAGATGCCACTTTCCAAAATCAGCGAAGTGGACTTGATCTTAGTACATGCAAATGCCAAATTTTGCCACAAAATCAAGTACATTTTTTGGTACAAAATGAGATCAATCTGATCATATAATTGAAAAGTACATAAAAAATTATGCACTTTCAAAAAACAACTACACCCATAAATGTTACCATACGAGCAAGATATGAGCCCCTGAAGTTTCCAAAATGAGGACGAAGTAGCAGAACCTATGAGAATCTGTAAATTCTGGAAAATATAGACACCAAATCCAAAATATGATTTCACTTTTGCGAAGAGTACAAAATTCTTCCCCAAATTAAAAAATGCTCAAAAATAGGAGTCAAAATGAGTAAGTTATGGCCATTTCAAAATCAACTATCAAAATGAAAATGCAAATGGAGAGGGGGGAGGAAAATTTAAAATGAGCACTAACACCCTATTTTCGTCAGCAAACAAACCAATTAAATTTGACGGCCTGAGGCCCGTCGAAAAAGAATATGCTTTCTTGTCGTAGAATATTCTATCTGACGAAATATGTCAAGGAATATACTTAATGGAAAAATCTTCGCTTGAGAATGAAATATTCAATTGTAGTTCATCGGAATTGAGGATCACTGGTTTAATTTTTTGCACATTGAATTTCTTTGAGATCGCCAGTTTTTTTTTAAGACAGGGCTGATTTTGATTGACTGACGGGACTATGGGGTCAGGTACCATGGCGCTTACTAAAGCCCCCATAGGTTAGTACATGCACGTCCTTGTATGACCTACGTTGTACCCATTGACCTGCAATAATGGTGATCTGTGCGACCAAGGAGGGAAATTTTTTCCTCAATCTTTGGGTGAATTGCTTGGATTTTTTTGATTTGATAGTCATCTTAGGGTTTTTGGCCCTTCTGGACATGATGGCAGGATCGGATTTGACCCAAAATTGTAGCTACCTTTTGGATTTGGAAACCACTCTTCAGCCTCAAACCCTCATATATTTGGCCTCATATGTCCGATTTGGACAAAACAAAAGGCAAAACCAACTTTCTTGAACCTTTTGAACTCAATGGTGAGCTCAGTTTTGTACTAACAAGCTCTAATTTGAACCTGCAATAAAGAGCCAAAAGAGGAACCCCACAAAAATTGATATTTCTATCAAGTTCTTTTTATTCTCCATATCATCATATGATGCAAGAGAAGAGCATACTCAACTATTCAAGATTTACCAAGGTCTCTCAAAAAAAGGCTATCCAATGGTACCCAACCTGCTCTGATACCATGTTAGAATTAGCTATGGAGATAGCCTACCAAGATCTAGACACCAAATGGAAATCACAAAGAGAGAATATGAAAATATGATTCAATTTATGTGTATACAATGTATGAGAGAACCCTTGGTTATATAGCCAAGGTGAGATACAAGATTTCATAAGATTATGACAAGTGTCTTAATCATATGACATGAGAAAACTTATCACAACTACCTAGGTTCACATGTGTTACAAGTCAAAAGATAAGATAACAACTATAATGTCATAAAATTGCACCCCTTTCAATTTCACATACATTCTTGTGTCTGTTTTAGTGTCCACTCCCTTAGCTTCTTGTGTAGGCTCATTTAAGCCCATGCATCAGTCTTTCCCCTCCCAAGATGCTCAACACCCCTTTTCAATAGCTACCTTCGCGCATCAGCTTTGCATTAAACCTAATGCTTCTCTCGTTCTCATCATTTCATAATGTGATTTGTTCGGACACTAGCATGTCGTGCAAACTTCTACACACTGCACTAGCATCTTGAAACATTTCAATGTTCAAATGACCATTACCATGCATGTTTTCCACTTCTCATCTCATTTTGCCGGTGGTAACGCCCTGAAATGGCTCAAGAAGCTTCTTTTCCTTTCTTAAATGTTACCTTTTCCATCCATTTTTCCTTCTACCTCTAGCTTCATTCTTTTTGTGCATGTTTTGCACACACGCCCCATTGTGGGCAGGGATCCCCTCTTTTTGCTCTAGACAAGCTGCTTTGCTCCCATCTCATTTTGTGTGCCCCTTTCTTGGAGCCTAAATTGGTCATCTGCCATCAAAAAATCAAATTCCCTGACCAAATTCACCTACCTGAGTTTCACTAAGTCTTTTTATTTCGCGAAAGTGCCCTTGCGGGTTTCCCTGTGCTCGTTGCCCCGATGTCCTCCAAGCCTCATCCCTGCTAGCTCGATTTGCTTTTATCTTCATTTTTTACTTTGGGGAAAGGTTTCTTATGGATTTTGGATGTTTTTTTGGTGCCTAAGTGAACTGCCAAGGTTTTGTTAGGTTTCGAGAAGTTGCAGAAATTCCATTCTGGAACTTTGTCCCTCCGTAGTTGTTTCGGCAACACTGTCTGTCCCTGGCTATTTCCAGAACTCTATCCCTCCGTGGCCATTTCCAGACCTCTACCCCTCTGTGGTTGTTTTAGGAACTTCATCCGTCCATGGCTATTTTTGGAACTCCATCCCTCTATGACTGTTTTGAGAATTTTGTCTGTCCCTGGCTATTTTCGGAACTTCATCCCTCCATGACCGTTTCCAGAACTTCGTCCCTCCTTTGTCGTTTTCCCTTTTGTCCATCCTCGGCGTTCCAACTCTCGAAACTCGGCCCCTCCATGACCGTTTTCGAAACTCTGTCCCTCTACGGCTGTTCCCGGAACTTCATCCATCCCTAGCTATTTTTGGAACACTGTCCCTCTACGACTATTCTAGGAACTTCATCCCTCCCCAGCTATTTCTAGAACTTCGTCCCTCCACGACTGTTCCTGGAACTCCATCCCTTCACGGTTGTTCTAGGAACTTTGTCAATCCCCAACTATTTTTGGAACTATGTCCATTTGTGGTTGTTCCGAAAAGTCTTTTTCTTTCACAAAAGTGCCCCTGTGGGTTTCCCTTCACTCGTTGCCCCAACATCCTCCAAGCCTCATCCTTGCTCACTCGATTCACTTTTTCCTTCATTTTCGACTTTGGGGTTAGGTTTCCTATGGATTTGGGATATTTTTTGGTGCCTAAGTGAACTGCCAAGGTTTCGTTAGGATTCGGGAAGTTACAAAAATTTCATTCCAGAACTCTGTCCCTCCGTGGCTGTTCTGACAACTTTGTTTATCCCTAGTTGTTTCTGAAACTTCGTTCCTCTATGGCCGTTTTTGAAACTTTGTCCCTCCTTTTCCATTTTTCATTTTGTCTGCCCCCGACATTCCAACTCCCGAAACCCAGCCCCTTCATGGCCATTTCCGGAACTTCGTCCCTCCTCGGCCATTTTCAGAACTCCGTTCCTCTATGACTATTCCAAGAACTCCATCCCTCCCTAGTCATTTCCAGAACTTCCCTTCCAGATTTTTGTGCCTTTTTCCATCATCCACCTTCCGCCCTCTGTGTCCCGCACATCCCACTGTCGCTTGAGCAACAAAGGATAAAACTTAAGTGCCTTAGCCATCGCGGGTCTCAGATCCCAGAACTTTGTCCCCAGAATGTCACCTCACCATGGTTGTTCTAAACAAAAAACTCCAAGTAACTTTGCCTCCTCATAACTCTGGGTGCCCTAATGATGGTCCAAATGCCTCCCAATTTGGAAGCAAACCTTGACCCACATATTGAAATTAGACACTCTTCCCCATGAACTTTTCAAATTGCCTAAATTTGAAGCCAGGAGAAATCATTCGGGTTGCCCTACCATGTTCATCCTTTTAGAACATCATTCTAGCTAGGGAAGTCTGGCCTCTTGGACCTGGAACGTCCAAACTCCCTCCAATAATCTGCTAATGGAAATTTAGACTAAATATTGTGATATTTTGATGATGCACAGGTTAATCTAACAAGGAGTTTGCAAGATTTGACTAACATTTGCCTTGATTTTTGTATGAAAGCACTTACAACACTTCATGTATGCAGGTTTCAAGAAGCCTACCGCGGGTCCGTCGGGGAGACCCATTGAGAAAGTTGAACAAGGAAAGCACATAGCTCCTGTCACCATTCATTGTATGCCCACCTCTCCTCATGGTACCCATCAATACAACTCGCATTAGAAGAAAGCATGTGCCAAGGAAGTCAATGACAAAATGCAAGGGGGGTTGGCCTTGAAGAAAGCACAGGGGAGCTGTCCTACTTTTCACTAGATGATGATGATCTTTAAGGGGATGTCTGCCCAGGCAACCAATCCATTGATGTCGGTAGTCGACAGACCCATTTGATCCAATGAAGAATGTTGCAATTCCATCAAGCAGAGGGCAACTTTCAGGCAGTTTCAGCTATACTAAAAGGGAAATCAACAAGAGGACAAAACTGCTATAGCACCTGGGCACTAAAAGACAAAATAGGGAAAAGACAAAAGATGTATTTTAAATTGATGAATATTGTGGGGTAGGTGAAACCCTAGTGCAATCAAATCTAGGCCACACAATGTAATTCAATCCTAACCATTCATTTGGGTTTTGGAAAACTATAGATAGGGGTCTCCCCCTCATTTGTAAAGGGTTGGAGAGCTGGTGTAAAATAATTCTAAAGCAATAGAAAACAACATTGCATGATTTATGGGTATTTCCTTTTGAGCTTGATCATTATGTGTGCATGGTTCTACATCCCTTATTATTTTAGTAGTTATTTTTTTGAATGGAAATGATGATGGTGTTTTTTGTTACTATATTTGATGAATTTCTAGCCCATACTTTTGGTACTTTTTGATGACAAGTTGTTGTGCAAAGTTAGCCCGGGCTTCCTTACTTCATTGTTGCAACCTGGTTCAATTGCATGTTCATGATGTGTGTATGCAATCTGAAAATCTGCAGTCCTTAGAAGATTACACTGGTTTTGTGTAATTGTAGGATCCTCTTGGCCAAGAAAAACCCTGTTTAGGGAGTTTGTCTACTGTAGAAGCCTCCATGATCACTGTTCATTCATAGTTTCAGGTTTAGGAACTTACTCTCTTCCCTGCTCTTTTTCCTTTTTTTAGTAAGTAACCTAAGGCAAGGTTCATTGCACATTATAAAGCTAAATCTGATGTTGAAATGGAGTTCAAGACTGTTGTTTGAACCTACAACAAACACATAACAAATTTCCCATCTTAAGAACTCCATTTGCATATCCAACTTCCCCACTTTGTGACTCATCTGTAAGACCGCCTTATGATTCTAACAAATCACATAAATCAAATGAGATATTCCAAGCACTGTCAAGACATGACATTAGAGACCTTGGGATAGTGTTCTACAATTTGATTGTGGAATATTGTCTTTCAAAAGAGGTGATGCACCTATGCATTACTTGTGTTGAGAAGTGCATAAAAAACACATCAACAAAACTGGCGCTAGAAGGAGGGCATGACATGTTGAGGCTACAAAGCTGAAAGTTGGTCCAAGTTGAAAAGAGCACTTTCAAAGAAGAAGTATGAGATAGAGGGATCTCCTTTAATGTTGAATTATAAAATCAGAAAATTTTGAGGGAAAAAGAAGTTGAGTCAAAAAGGAGCACCATGTACAAATTGACATCACTCAGCTACATGCAGATTTAAATAGAAGACTGAGGAAACCGTTGCAGCAATTCACATCAGCAGACAAGTGTAGGATTCATCACACTCGTAGACAAAACAAATTGGAGTATATTTGGGTAGGAAAGAAGGACTAGGAATGGAGGAAGTACTAATGTCAAGTTGGTGCAAATTTCACAATGCACCACATTCATAATTTACTTGTTCATCATGTGCAAACATCATCACCCAAGTCAAGGGTTGTTCAAAAAAGTTGGGGCAGCCAACTATCAAGGCGGACGAGTCATCCCATGAGGCAAAAAAGATGTCAGCATCTGGAGGACAACACCTTCAAGTCAGACCAAGTAGCTCCACATAAATAGATGTTGGGACAGCAAACACTAAAGTTGAAAATCAAGAAGGAGAAGTTGATTTCCTTGGCAGCAAAAATCTTTGGTGAAGGTTCACTACGAATGGAGTTGAAAAGCCTCTCCTTCACCTGTAAGGGGCAATCCTCCACTCGGGAAGAGGAACGGTTGGTAGTTGAAGATGCATTAACAAAGTTTGCAGCAGTGCATGCTGGAGTAGCCAATGAAGATGTTGAAAATCAAAAAGAGGAAGAGGTTGACAGCTTCAGAACAATAGAAAATGATGACAAGAGTATAAGTGAAATCAGATTAGAAGACCTCTCCTTCATCAATGACAGCGATTGAGAATCTGAAAATGAAAGTTTGGAGAAGTGGGAACAACCACTCACCATGAATTTCTACCATCAAACTTGTTTTTCAAGTGATGATGAGGACCCAGTAGTGGAAAGATATGACCAGCTCCTCTCTAGATTAGAAAAGGATTGGTCTGAGCTGAAATACCAAGTGGATTTAGAGGTGCTACTACTGCCGAATTGGTGCAGACTTCATGATTCATCACACTCGAAGTTCACGTCTAGACTATGCCAAGAAGCCATCAAGAAAGTCAAAGAACAAGCAAGACATCCAAGCACACCACTTCCTGCAATTGCTTCAAGGATGAAATGTGAGGACCAAAAGCTTGATCCAAGTGACAACTCGACTAAAGGGAGTCCTCAAGAGGATGTTGGGACATCAATAGAAGAAGGACAACAATACAATCTTGAGCTTTCAAGTGATGAATTCTATCAAATAAGAAGGTTGTCCACCAGTCATCAAGAATTTCTCCCTCTTCAAGAGCATTTGTGCACCATGGACAATAGGCTTTATGACAAGTCCTTGGAGGGAGATTGCGTAGTGGATTTTGGTCCCCTTGATGAGGTGCCATCAATTGATGACTTCTTTCCATTGGGATTTGTAGTGTGAAGGTATGCTCATGTTGAGGAAGAGCACATCCCAGAAGACAGTAGCGATGAAGACATACTCCTTGAGCCTCCGAACAGTGATGCACTAGAGTTTCTAAATTGGGAAAGGGGTTTCTTCCCCATCTATAGCGACAGTGAGCAAGGGGAAATGAGTGAACATCATAATGAGATGCATGAATAGCAAAGAGAAGAAGAAAAATGTGGGGATGCTAAGATAGTTGCCAACAAAGATGAAGCACCTGGTCGACTACAAGATGCAACTTGGAGTCCTTCTACCATGATCGTTGTTGATCCTCCTACATATTTAGATGGCTGCAATAGGATAAATTCATGCATGTCATTGTCCCACAACATTTATAACCATATAAATAAGAACAACACTTGGGAAAGGAAGTGGGACAGTGTGATGCCTTTTGAGGACAACAATCAAGTGGACACTAGGTTTGCAAAAGATCAACGAGATGAAGTCTATCTTCTTGAAGAACAAATGATAGGGATTGTCGATCCCACACAAGACATGGAAGAGGTGTGTGTTACCCCATTCTCCCGGCCTTTTGTGATCCTAATGCCCAAAGTGTTGCACCATTTGGTGCCTCCATCTGAAGCTGCCAATGCAAAGATTGACGATGCAGTGCTTGCTCTCGATTGTCAAACATTGCCCCAATTGCACAATAAAATCCAGGTTCTATCCTTGATCCTATTAATTTTCATAGTTGCACTTATAATTTTGATTATGGGAATGAGTAAAAAAAAACGTGTTTATGGATTAATCACAGGTTTAATGAGCCTCCTCAATTGTTGATTCTTCATGATGTTGGGGTAGAATTTGAATGTTGTGATATTGAATTTATTTTCTTTGAATATAAGGATAAATCTGCATGGTTGAGATGTTGAGAAAATGTGTCTCAACTTCGAGCTTGAAGCCCCTATTTTAATGACTTAGCGAAATTTTGGCGTTTCTATAGTTTACCGCCATACCGTGCCTGGCTCTATTCTTGCCTTAGCGGTACCGCAATGAAGGCCTTGATGGTTACCTCGCTACTGCTCATGGTTTGTTCCCTAATCGTGATTGGCATCTTTCAATCTACCTTGTCGGTCACCACCATACTATGGTCGATTATGCAATTGACTGCGGTGGTCGCGGTGAGACCGCCTGCGGTGGGTTCGACAGTTATCGCTGGCAGTGGGTCCACTCACCATGGTGGCCACGGTGAGACCACCAATGGTCTAGTGGATGATTATCGCCCTACTGCAGGGTGGCCTGTCGACCCCCGCGGTAGCGCAGTAAGAGCGTCAGCGGTCCCACAAACTGGTCACCGCCACACCGTGGTCCTTTCTAATGACTACAGCGGAAGCACAGTGGTGTTTTCAAAGGCGAGCAAGCTCGATGAAAGTGTCGGTGAGCTTGGATGAGCTCACTGCTATACCGCAGGATGACACGGGTAGTGCAGCGGTAGCAAGGGTATGGTTGGTGTGAGCTCGGACAAGCTCACAGCCATACCACGAGCTGGTCGAACGAGCTCGGCGGTAGAGCGGTAAGGACTTGGAGAGCTCGGTGAGCTCGGTGATAAGTTGACCGAGTTGGACTCGGTGACAGATGCGATAGCGAATGCAGGAAGGACATGTGGCAAGGTGTCAACGGTTTGATTGGCTAAAGGCCAAAGTCATAACAACAGTTATTACAGGTCGACTCAGGGTGGCGGGCAGGACATAATTTGGGTAAGGAAGTTATTTCCTAGGTGGCTCGATGCAGGAAGATCAACATGGGCAGATCATCGGTGTGATTGGATCAGAGATTGATGTGCCTTGTGATCGGCGGTTGATTAATAGAATTGAATGCAATGTATGACTTAAGTAAGTCGAGTATGTGATTACATAAGTGTAGAGTCTTAACTGTATGTTGGATGAACATTGTAACAGTGAGAAAATTATGGTAGTGCTACTATGAGCTAATCAGAGAAGACTGAATTTGTATGTAGCTATTTTGTTATTGTAATACAATTGTCTTGAATTTGTGTGGTGGGTTTCTTACCTGAAAAGATTTTCCCACGTATATCTTGTGTCAATTGTGAAAGCTCACTTTTGTGTTCTCTATTTTGCATGTTGTATACATCTCAAGTATTTTTAGAAAGCTATTGAAATTGGTTTATGCTTTTCTCCTCTGTTGTATTAGTGTTAAGGGAATGTATTCTTCACTACTGGGTCGCTAGATCCATGCATTTATTTTTCCCTTCAAGTGGTATCAGAGCCTGGCCAGTTGTGTTATCCTTGTAGGAAAGATTAGTTTTTTGTGCTAATACTGTTTCAATGGGAGTCTTGCACTGTTGAAACTTTTTTCTGTTAGAGATGGCGAGTATAACTGGTAGAGTAGACATTGAAAAATTCAATGGCAATAACTTTGAGCTATGGAAACTCAAGATAGAAGACTTGCTTGTGGATAGAGACCTCCGGATTGTAGTGTCTAGAACTAAGGCATAAAGTACAACGCAAGAAGCTTGGGATCTTGCTGATAGAAAAGCAAAAGGTTTGATAAGACTGAGTCTAGCCGATTTTGTACTCTTGAACATCCATGAGGAGTAGTCTGCAACTTCATTATGGAAGAAGCTTGGTGATATTTATTAGGGAAAGTCTCTAGTAAATAAGTTATTCCTGAGGAAGAAGTTGTACTCCTTGAAGATGGAAGAATGTGCATCTATTGCAGACCATCTGAACTCATTTAACATGAGTGTTACTTGGATGGCATCTGTAGGTGTAAAGATAGAGGAGGAGGATCATTGCATGCTCTTGTTGTGTTCATTACTTGATAGTTGGGATCATCTTGTGATGGCCATTGGAAGCACTACTGCTGCTTAAAAGATGGAAGATGTTGTTGCCTCATTGTTATCTGAAGAGATGCAGAGGAAGTCTTCAGAGATGGCCAAAGAGGCTCTTGTTGTTCAAGGTAGACCAAAGGAGAAAGGCAAGAAGAAGGACAAGAAGTCGAAATCCAAATCTACAGGGAGATCAAAGTCTCCTGGTCAAAATTTTAAGGTGAGATGTTGGAACTGTGGGCAACTTGGACATATTCGAAAGGACTGCAAGGAGAAGAAGAAGAATAATTCCTCTGACAACGAATCTTCTCAAAGTGATGCAGATGCCTTCATTGTAGCAGCCTTGACAACTCAGGCATCAGATGATGTCTGGCTGGTTGACTCAGGTGCTTCTTTTCACATGACGTCCAATAGAGAATGGTTCTCTAAATATGAGAAGTATGACAGTGGAAAGGTATACTTGGCAAGTGATTCAACGTTGGAGATAGTTGGCAGAGGAAGAGTCAAAATTTAGTTTCCTGACGGGAGAATCAAAGGTATTGGTGGTGTACTACACATACCAGGTCTGGCTCGAAATCTTCTTTCTGTCAGTAATTTAAATGATGTTGGTGTAGAATTTATTTTTCAAGTAAGTGATGTAAAATGGATAGAGGTGCAATGGTGTTGGCTAAGGGTGTTTGTACTGGCACTTTGTACAAGCTAGATGGACATCCTGTTCTTTGCAAAACTACCTCTCTAAAGTCAAATATTGTTGCACTTGTAGAGAAAGATGAAGACTCTTCTCTAGATACAAATGCTATGGAGGTAAAACTCCTAGCTGAGAAGGCTATGCTATGGAATCATAGACTTGGTCACATTGGTGAGAAAGGTTTAAAAACCTTAAAGAATAAAAATCTTGTAGAAGAGCTTGATGATTGTAACTTTGAGTTAGATTTTTGTGAACATTGTATCTATGGAAAACAACACCATGTTTCTTTCTATTCTATTCCTCACAAATCTTCTGGTATATTGGATTATGTTCATTCTGATGTGTTTGGTCCAGTTAATGTTCCTTCGTTATCGAAGTCTAGATATTATGTTTCTTTTATTGATGACTATTCGAGAAGGGAATTTATATACTTTATTAAAAGTAAATCAGAAGTGTTCAGACAATTTAAAGAATTTAAATCTTTGGTAGAAAATCAGACTAGAAGGAAAATCAAATGTTTGAGGACAGACAATGGCAGAAAATTTTGTTCTGCAGATTTTGAAAGGTATTGCACTAATCATGGAATTAAAAAGCATAAGACAATGCCTTACACTCCACAACAAAATGGAGTTGCTGAAAAGTTGAACATGACATTGATGGAAAAGGCAAGGATTATGTTGAGTGGTGTTGGTCTGGAGCAGAAGTTTTGGGTTGAGGTTGTGGCTACAACATGTTATCTAATAAATAAATCTCCTTGCTCTGCTCTTGTTGACAAGACGCCTTTGGAAGCATGGTCTGGTAAGAAGCCCTCTCTGAGGCATGTCTGTGTGTTTGGTTGTGAGGCATATGTTTATGTGCCAAATGAAAAAATATCTAAGTTTGATAACAAGGCTATCAAATGTATTCTCATCGACTATGGGGTTGGTGTGAAAGGATACAAGCTTTGGAACCTTGTTACTAAAAAAATTTTGTATAGCAGGAGCGTGATATTTCGTGAGCTAAAACTTTTAGTAAGTGATCAGTAGCTTGGGACATATCAGAGTGCCAAGAAGAAGGATGCAATTGAGATTCCCCAAACTCCAAAAAGGGAAGAGTGGCATGGTGTACTTGAGACTGAAGAGAGCTCAAGCAACTCTAGAAGTTCCAATGATGAAGAACAACCTCAGTCTGTAAGAAGATCTGCACAAGAAAAAAGGCAACCTGAAAGGTATGGTTTCTCTATGTTAGATTCAAACTGTGCCTATGCTTTAATTAGCAGCACTGATGAACTTAGGACTGTGAAAGAAGCAATCAGCATGGTTGATTTGAAGTCTTGGCTAGAAGCCATGAATGAAGAAATGGATTCATTGAAAAAGAAAGATACTTGGAATTTGGTACCACTGCCTAAAGGGAAAAATCATGTTGGTTGTAAGTGGATATTCAAAAAGAAGACAGGTCTTGATGGCAGTGTTGAGAAGTATAAGGCACGACTAGTTGCAAAGGGTTTTTCTCAAATTGAGGGACTTGATTATGGAGAGATTTTTTCCCCTGTAGCAAAGATGACATCCATCAGATTTTTATTGTCATTGGCAGTTGTGTATGATTTTGAAATTGAGAAGATGGATGTGAAGACAACGTTTCTCTATGGTGAGATGGAAGAAGAAATCTACATATCCCAACCTGGGCATTTTGTTGAAAGAGGTAAGCAAAATCTGGTATGTAAGTTGAATAAATCTCTCTATGGTTTAAAAAAATCTCTGAGAATGTGGTACCAGAAATTTGACATGTTTGTGTTGTCAATTGGATTTGTGAGATCAAAATTCGATCATTGCATTTATTATAAATCTAAGAATGATCGTGTGCTTGTTATTACCTTTTATGTGGATGATATGTTATTCATTAGAAATAGCAAGACTATGATTTCTAATCTCAAATCTCAGTTGTCTGCAAAGTTCGAAATGAAAGATCTTGGTGAAACTAGGTACATTCTTGGAATGGAGATAACCAGGGACAGAACAAGTAGAAAGCTTTGTGTTTGTCAGAGTAGGTATGTGAAAATAGTTCTGGAGAGGTTTAGTATGGATGACTGCAAGTAGCTTGTTGTTACAATCCTACACGGAACTAAGTTGTTTGTTTAAGACTGTCCTAAATTTTCTACTGAGATAGAGGACATGGCCAGTGTGCCCTATGAAAGTGTTGTTGGCAGTTTGATGTATGCTATGGTCTTTACAAGACCAGACATTGCCCAAATAGTGGGAGTTCTAAGCCGATTTATGGCAAATCCGGGAAGATCACATCGGACTGTTGTGAAGAGAGTATTCAGGTATTTGAAGGGGACTTCAGATTTTGCACTGTGTTACCATGGAAATTTGTTTGTATCACAGAGGACTCTCAGCATTCATGGGTATGTTGATTCAGATTGGGCAGGGGACATTGACAGTAGATGATCCACCAGTGGATGCACTTTCATGCTTAATGGTGGAGCAATCAGTTGGATGAGCAAGCGACAGGCTGTAGTTGCTTTATCCATGACAGAGGCAGAGTACATGGCTACAACTCATGCCTACAAGGAAGTGGTTTGGTTAAACCATTTATGTTCAAACATTGGATTTAATGCTGGACAGATTTCAATCTGTTGTGATAGTCAGAGTGCCATTTGTTTGGCAAAGAATCTGACCTTTCATGCCAGGACCAAGCACATTGATGTGCAATATCATTTTGTAACGGATATGGTTGAGGATGGCAAGGTCAGTCTGGAAAAGGTGGACACCTTGAAGAATGTTGCAGATGCTTTGACAAAGCCGGTTAGCACAGACAAGTTTAGATGGTGCGCATAATCGATGGGCTTGGGGCCTATGACAGATAATAATTTTTTAAGTCATGGGGAAGCTGGAAGTGTTTGCCAAGTGGGAGCTTTTTGAGAAAATGTGTCTCAAATTCTAGCTTGAAGCCCCTATTTTAATGACTTGGCGAAATTCTAGCGTTTCTATAGTTTACCGCCATACTGCGCCTGGCTCTGTTCTTGCTTTGGCAGTACCGCGGTGAAGGCCCTGACAGTTACCTCGCTACCGCTCAAGGTTTCCTCCCTAGCCGTGGTTGGCATCTTTAAGTCTGCCTTTTCGATCACCGCCATACTACGGGTGGTTATGCAACCAACCGTGGTGGCCATGGTGAGATAGCCTTTGGTCGAGTCTGATGGTTACTGCCATACCGCAAGCTGTGGGTCCACTCACCGCAGTGGCCGCTGTGAGACCGCCAATAGTCTGGCTGACGGTTACTGCCCTACCACGGGGGTCAGCCCCCACGGTAGTGCAGTAAGACCGTCGGTGGTCCCACAGACCGGTCACCACCACACCGCGATCATGTTTGATGACTAAAGCGGAAGCGCAATGGTGTTTTCAGAGGTGAGGTGGGTGAGCTCAGTGAATTTTCCAATGAGCTCGAATGAGCTCACTGCTATACCGCAAGATGACTTGGATAGTGCATCGGTAGCAAGGGTATGGTTGGTGTGAGCTCGGACGAGCTCAATACTATACCACGAGCTGGTCAAAAGAGCTTGGCAATAGAGCAGTAAGGACTTAGAGAGCTCGGCGAGCTCAGTGGCAGGTTGACCAAGTTGGACTTGGTGATAGAAGTGATAGCGAATGCAGGAAGGACATGTGATAAGCTGTCAGCTATTTGATTGGCTAAAGACCAAATTCGTAACAATAGTTATTGCAGGTCGACTCAGGGTGGCGAGCAGGACTAGATTTGGGTAAGGAAGTTATTGCCTAGGTGGCTCGATGTAGGAAGATCAACATGGGCAGATCATCGGTGCGATTGGATCAGAGATTGATGTACCTTGTGAACGGTGGTTGATTGACATAATTGAATGCAATGTATGACTTAAGTAAGTTGAGTACGTGATTGCATAAGTGTAGAGTTTGAACTGTATGTTGGCTAAACATTGTAACAGTGAGAAAATTCTGGTAGTGCTATTGTGAGTTGATCAGAGAAGACTGAATTTGTATATAAATATTTTGTTAATGTAATACAATTGTCTTGACTTTGTGTGGTGAGTTTTTTACTTGAAAAGGTTTGCCCACGTATATCTTGTGTCAACTGTGAATACTCAATTTTGTGTTCTCTATTTTACATGTTGTATACATCTCAAGTATTTTTAGAAAGCTATTGAAACTGGTTTATGCTTTTCTCCTTTGTTGTATTAGTATTAATGGAATGTATTCCGCACTATTGGGTCTCTAGATCCATGCATTGTTTTTTCCCTTCATGAGAACTATAATGATTGCCTGTTTGCTTGTACATGCATTACGAAATCCAATGAGCGTGAGTGTCAGTTGGCCTTTCCTGAACATAGTTCTTTGTAAATATCTTTGTACATAGCTCATTTTGAGTAGTGTAGGTTTCTTGTAAATACTTTGTTTTCCTTCTTTCGTTAGGTTAGTTGGTTTGTTGTAGGTTGTTTGCTTTAGAGTAATTTCTTCATTGTTTTCTTTCATTATCCCGCTTTGGTTAGTTTTGGGTGTTTGTTTTTCATTTTCTTTGTTTTTGTTTTGTTGTTGCTTTGTTGTTGTTTTGTTCAGGTTCCCTCTACTTTTGGTTGGGCACATCTGTGCACACAACAACCATACTTATCACCTAGGTTTGTTCTATGTATTTATTTGTCAAAATCTAATCAAGTTTTCAGAGTGGATGGTGAGGGTCTTTTGTTAGTGTCAAGTGATCTAGATGTTTGATTCAAAGTGGATAAGTCGTTGGTTGGTCTGATTTTGAAGTATTCTAGAATCTTATATCTCTCACATATTTTAAGAATCTGACGGTTGTCATAAGATCGACATGGGAAAATCATTGGTTCGATTAGGTCAGAGATTGATGTACCTTGTGATTGGCGGTTGATTGACAAAATTGAATCCAATGTATGACTTAAGTAAGTCGAGTACGTGATTACATAAGTGTAGAGTTTGAACTGTATGTTGGATGAACATTGCAACAGTGAGAAAATTCTGGTAGTGTTGTTGTGAGCTGATCGAAGAAGATTAAATTTGTATGTAACTCTTTTGTTACTGTAATACAATTGTCTTGAATTTGTGTGGTGGATTTTTTACTTGAAAAGGTTTTCCCACGTATATCTTATGTCAACTGTGAATGCTCAATTTTGTGTTCTCTATTTTATATGTTGTATACATTTCAAGTATTTTTAGAAAGCTATTGAAACTGGTTTATGCTTTTCTCCTCTATTGTATTGGTGTTAAGGGAATGTATTCCGCACTATTGGGTCTCTAGATCCATGCATTATTTTTTTCCCTTCAAGTGGTATCAGAGCCTGACCAGTTGCGTTATCCTTGTAGGAAAGATTAGTTTTTTGTGCTAATAATGTTTTAGTGGGAGTCTTGCATTGTTGAAACTTTTTTTTGTTTGAGATAGCGAGTACATCTAGTAGAGTAGACATTGAAAAATTCAATGGCAGTAACTTTGATTTATGGAAACTCAAAATAGAAGACTTGCTTGTGGATAAAGACCTCTGGATTGAAGTGTCTGGAACTAAGCCACAAAGTACAATGCCCGAAGCTTGGGATCTTGCTGATAGAAAAGCAAGAGGTTTGATAAGACTGAGTCTAGACGATTTTTTACTCCTGAACATCCATGAGGAGCAGTCTACAGCTTCATTATGGAAGAATCTTGGTGATATTTATCAGGGAAAGTCTCTGGTAAATAAGTTATTCCTAAGGAAGAAGTTGTACTCCTTGAAGATGGAAGAAGGTGCATCTATCGTAGACCATCTGAACTCGTTTAACATGAGTGTTACTCGGATGGCATCTGTAGGTGTAAAGATAGAGGAGGAGGATCGTTGCATGCTCCTATTATGTTTGTTACCTGATAGTTGGAATCATCTTGTGATGGCCATTGGAAGCACTACTACTGCTTAAAAGATGGAAGACGTTGTTGCCTCATTGCTATCTGAAGAGATGCAGAGGAAGTCTTCAGAGATGGTCAAAGAGGCTCTTGTTGTTCAACGTAGACCAAAGGACAAAGGCAAGAAGAAGGACAAGAAGTCGAAATCCAAATCTACAAGGAGATCAAAGTCTCCTGGTAAAATGTTCAAGGTGAGATGTTGGAACTATGGGCAACCTGGACATATCCGAAAGGACTGCAAGGAGAAGAAGAAGAATAATTCCTCTGACAACGAATCTTCTCAAAGTGATGCAGATGCCTTCATTGCAGCAGCCTTGACAACTCAGGCATCAGATGATGTCTGGCTGGTTGACTTAGGTGCTTCTTTTCACATGATGTCCAATAGAGAATGGTTCTCTAAATACAAGAAGTATGACGGTGGAAAGGTATATTTGGCAAGTGATTCAATGTTGGAGATAGTTGGTAGAGGAAGAGTCAAAATTCAATTTCCTGATGGGAGAGTCAAAGGTATTGGTGGCGTACTACACATACCAGGTCTGGCTCGAAATCTTCTTTCTATCAGTAAGTTAAATGATGTTGGTGTAGAAGTTCTTTTTCAAATAAGGGATCTAAAATGGCTAGAGGTGCAATGGTGTTGGCTAAGGTTGTTCTTACTGGCACTTTGTACAAGTTGGATGCACGTCTTTTTCTTTGCAACAGTGCCTCTCTAAAGTCAAACATTGTTGCACCAGTAGAGAAAGATGAAGACTCTTCTCTGGTTGCAAATGCTATGGAGGTAAAACTCTCACCTAAGAAGACTATGCTATGGCATCATAGACTTGGTCGCATTGGTGAAAAAGGTTTAAAAACTTTGAAGAATAAAAATCCTGTAGAAGAGTTTGATGATTGTAACCTTGAGTTAGATTTTTAAGAAATATTATATCTATGGAAAATAACACCGTGTTTCTTTCTATTCTAGTCCTCACAAATCTTTTGGTATACTGGATTATGTTCATTCTGATGTGTTTGGTTCAGATAATGTTCCTTCGTTATCGAAGTCTAGATATTATGTTTCTTTTATTGATGACTGTTCGAGAAGGGCGTTTGTATACTTTCTTAAAAGTATATCAGAAGTGTTTAGTCGGTTTAAAGAATTTAAATCTTTGGTAAAAAATTAGACTGGAAGGAAACTCAAATGTTTGAGGACAGACAATGGCGGTGAGTTTTCTTCTGTAGATTTTGAAAGGTATTGCACTAATCATGGAATTAAAAGGTATAAGACAATGCCTTACACTCCACAACAAAATGGAGTTGCTGAAAAGTTGAACATGACACTGATGGAAAAGGCAAGGAGTATGCTAAGTGGTGCTGGTCTAGAGCAGAAGTTCTGGGTTGAGGCTGTGGCTACAACATGTTATCTAATAAATAGATCTCCTTGCTCTGCTCTTGTTGACAAGATGCCTTTGGAAGCATGGTCTGGAAAGAAGCCCTCTCTGAGGCATGTCTGTGTGTCTGGTTGTGAGGCATATGTTTATGTGCCAAATGAAAAAATATTTAAGTTGGATAACAAGGTTGTCAAATGTATTCTCATCGACTATGGGGTTGGTGTGAAAGGATACAAGCTTTGGAACCTTGTTACTAAAAATTTTTTGTACAGCAGGAGCATGATATTTCGTGAGCTAAAACTTTTAGTAAGTGATCAGTAGCTTGGGACATATCAGAGTGACAAGAAGAAGGATGTAGTTGAGATTCCCCAAACTCCAGAAAGGGAAGAGTTGCATGGTGTACCTAAGACTGAGGAGAGCTCAAACAACTCTAGAAGTTCTAATGATGAAGAACAACCTCAGCCTATCAGAAGATCTACACGAGAAAAAACGCAACCTGAAAGTATGGTTTCTTTATGTTAGATTCAAATTATGCCTATGCTTTAATTACCAACACTGATGAACCTATGACTATGAAAGAAGCAATCAACATGGCTGATTCAAAGTCTTGGCTGGAAGCCATGAATGAAGAAATGGATTCATTGAAAAAGAATGATACCTGGAATTTGGTATCACTGCCTAAAGGCAAAAATCATGTTGGTTTTAAGTGGATATTCAAAAAGAAGACAGGTCTTGATGGCAGTGTTGAGAAGTATAAGGCACGACTAGTTGCAAAGGGTTTTTCTCAAATTAAGGGAATTGATTATCGAGAGATTTTTTCCCTTGTAGCAAAGTTGGCATCCATCAAATTTTAATTGTCATTGATAGTTGTGTATGATTTTAAAATTGAATAGATGAATGTGAAGACAGTGTTTCTCCATGGTGAGATGGAAGAAGAAATCTAAATGTCCTAGCCTACGCATTTTGTTGAAAAAGGTAAGCAAAATAATCTGGTCTGTAAGTTGAGTAAATATCTCTATGGTTTAAAAAAATCTCTGAGAATGTGGTACTAGAAATTTGACACGTTTGTGTTGTCAATTGGATTTGTGAGATCAAAATCCGATCATTGCATTTATTATAAATATGAGAATG
>CM021103.1:657585035-657723323 GCA_007115665.2 Sequoiadendron giganteum
GTGAGCTCGGTGAAGTTGTCGGTTTGCTCAGATGAGCTCACCACTATACCGTAGGATGACTCAGGTAGTGCAGTGGTAGCACGGGTATGGTCGGTGTGAGCTCAGATAAGCTCACCGCCATACCACGAGCTGGTCAAACGAGCTCGGCGGTAGAGCGGTAAGGACTTGGAGAGCTCAGCCAGTTCAGTGACAGGTTGACCGAGTTGGACTCAGTGACAAATGCAATAGTGAATGTAGGAAGGAAACATGGAAAGGGTCAATGGTTTGATTAGCTAAAGGCCAAAGTCATAACAACAATTATTGCAGGTCGACTCAGGGTGGCAGACAGGACCCGATTTGGGTAAGGAAGTTATTGTCTGGGTGGCTCGATGCAGGAAGATCAACATGGGCAGATCATCGGTGCGATTGGATCAGAGATTGATGTACCTTGTGATCGGTGGTTGATTGATAGAATTGAATGCAATGTATGACTTAAGTAAGTTGAGTACGTGATTTCATAAGTGTAGAGTTTGAACTGTATGTTGGCTGAACATTGTAACAGTGAGAAAATTTTGGTAGTGCTATTGTGAGTTGATAAGAGAAGACTGAATTTGTATATAAATGTTTTGTTACTGTAATACAATTGTCTTGACTTTGTGTGGTGGGTTTTTTACCTGAAAAGGTTTTCCCATGTATATCTTGTGTCAACTGTGAATACTCAATTTTGTGTTCTCTATTTTACATGTTGTATACATCTCAAGTATTTTTAGAAAGCTATTGAAACTAGTTTATGCTTTTCTCCTTTGTTGTATTAGTATTAAGGGAATGTATTCCGCACTATTGGGTCTCTAGATCCATGCATTGTTTTTTCCCTTCATGAGAACTATAATGATTGTCTGTTTGCTTGTACATGCATTACGAAATCCAATGAGTGTGAGTGTCAGTTGGCCTTTCCTGAACATAGTTCTTTGTAAATATCTTTGTACATAGCTCATTTTGAGTAGTGTAGGTTTCTTGTAAATACTTTGTTTTCTTGATTTCATTAGGTTAGTTGGTTTGTTGTAGGTTGTTTGCTTTAGAGTAGTTTCTTCGTTGTTTTCTTTTGTTGTCCCGCTTTGGTTAGTTTTGAGTGTTTGTTTTCCGTTTGCTTTGCTTTTGTTTTGTTGTTGCTTTGTTGTTGTTTTGTCCAGGTTCCCTCTGCTTTTGGTTGGGCACATCTGTGCACACAACAACCATACTTATCACCTAGGTTTGTTCTATGTATTTATTTGTCAAAATCTAATCAAGTTTTCAGAGTGGATGGTGAGGGTCTTTTGTTAGTGTCAAGTGATCTGGATGTTTGATTCAAAGTGGATAAGTCGTTGGTTGGTTTGATTTTGAAGTATTCTAGAATCTTATATCTCTCACATATTTTAAGAATCTAATGGTTTTCATAAGTCCTTTGCAAAGTCTAGTTAAGTGAAAAATCTAAAATTTAGCTTCAGCGCCACTATGATTCTCAACCCTGAGCGCAGGCTACTTGTGGGTTAAAATAAAAAAGAATTGAAAATTGAAAATCAAAAGAAAAGAAAGAAAGCAAAATATTGAAAATCAAAAGAAAAAAAATTAGTCTTTCAGGGGTATGCGAGCAACTCTATCGGGGCTATGGATGCCTGGTCGGCAGTAGTGCAATGTTCAGGAGAATCATAACGACAACCGCGTCAGGGCTATGGACGCCTGACTAATAGCGAAGCAATGTCCCAAATTATTTTGGAGTTAGAGTAAACTATGTAGCTTAACTTAATGGAGCTTGGGTTGTCGTAGCAACTGAAGGATTGGAATTGACACAACTGCACACACTTAGATTTTTCAGCATATGAAAGGTTGGATTAGCTAGTGGTTTTGATACTTTGGCTGAGCGTCTAGATTTTTTTCCCTAGCATGGAGATCGAAACCAGAGATTTTGGGTTTGTGATTCTAGTTTGTCATCAAAATTCTCTAGAGAATTTCCCTAGTGAGTCACCATTTGTTTTGCATGTTTTGCACACACGCCCCACCATGGGTAGGGACCCCCTCTTTTCAATCTAGACGGGTTGCTTTGCTCCCGTCTCATTTTGTGTACCCCTTTCCTGGAGCCTAAATTGGTCATGTGTCGTAAAACAATCAAATTCCTTGACCAAATTCACCTACCTAAGTTTCACTAAGTCTTTTGCTTTCCCAGAATTGCCTCGGCGTCCTCTAGGCCTCATCCCTGCTTGCTCGATTCGCTTTTTCCTTCATTTTTCACTTTGGGGATAGGTTTCCTATGGATTTGGGATATTTTTGTGGTGCCTAAGTGAACTGCCAAGGTTTCATTAGGTTTCAGGAAGTTGTGGAAATTTCATTCCAGAACTCCATCCCTCTACGGTTGTTTCGGGAACTTTGTCTATCCTTGGCTGTTTCTGGAACTCCATCCCTCCTTTGTTGTTTTTCCTTTCATCCGCCCCCGGCATTTATGCTCTTGAAACCCAGCCCCTCCGTGGCTGTTTTCAGAACTCCATCTCTCCATGGTTGTTTTGGGAACTCCATCCCTCCGTAGCCATTTCTGGAACTCCATCCCTCCCTGGCCGTTTCCGGAACTCCGTCCCTCCCTAGCCATTTCCATAACTTCCCTTTTGGATTGTTGTCCCTTCGTCCACCATCCGCCTTCTGCCCTTTGGGTTTTGCGCATCTCACTATCGCATGAGAAACAAATGATAAAAATTAAGTGCCTTAGCCATCACGGGTCTGGAATCCCATAACTCTATCCCTGAAATGTCGCCTCACCATGGATGTTCTAAACAACAAACTCTAGATAGCTTTCTCTCCTCATAACTCTGGGTGCCCTAATGATGGTCCAAATTCCTCCCAATTTGGAAACAAAACTTGACCCACCTATTGAAATTGGATGCTCTTCCCCATAAACTTTTCAAATTGCCTAAATTTGAAGCCAAGATAAATAATTTGGGTTGCCCTGCCTTGTTCGTCCTTTCAAAAGAACATTTTAGCCAGGGAAGTCCGGCCTCTCGGGCCCGAAATGTCCAAACTCCCTCCAGTAAACTGTTAATGGCAATTTAGACTGAATATTGTGATCTTTTGATGATGCATCGGTGAATCTAAAAATGATTTTGCAAGATCTCACTAACATTTGCCTTGATTTGTGTATGAAAGCACTTACGACACTTCATGTATGTAGGTTTCAAGAAGCCTATCGCAGGTCCATCGGAGAGACCCATTGAGATTGTTGAACAAGGAAAGCACATAGCTCCTGTCACCATTCATTTTATGCCCACCTCTCCTCATGGCGCCCATCAATAGAGCTTGCATTAGAAGAAGGCTTGTGCCAAGGAAGTCAATGACAAAATGCAAGGGGGGGTGGCCTTGAAGAAAGCACAGGGGAGTTGTCCTACTTTTCACCAGATGATGATGATTTTAAGGGGTTTTTCACCTAAATCGGGAGCAACCAATCCATTAATGCCAGTTGTCGATAGACCCGTTTGATCCAATAAAGAATGTTGCAATTCCACCAAGTAGAGGGCAACTTTCAAGCAGTTTCAACTACACTAAAAGGGAAATCAACAAGAGGACAAAACTACTACAGTACCTGGGCACTAAAAGACAAAATATGTATTTTAAATTGATGAATATTGTGGGGTAGGTGAAGCCCTAGTGCAATCAAATTTGGGCCACACAAAGTAATTCAATCCTAGCCATTCATTTGGGTTTTGGAAAACTATAAATAGGGGTTTCCCCCTCATTTGTAAAGGGTTGGAGAGTTGGTGTAAAGGTATTCTGTAGTAATAGAAAACAACATTGCATGATTTATGGATGTTTCCTTTTGAGCTTGCTTATTATGTGTGCATGGTTCTACTTCCCTTATTAGTTTAGTAGTCAGTTTTTTGAATGGAAATGATGATGGTGTTTTTTGTTACTGTATTTGATGAATTTTCAGCCCATACTTTTGGCACTTGTTGATGACAGGTTGTTGTGCAAAGTTGGCCTGGGCTTCCTTACTTCATTGTTGCAACCTGGTTCAATTGCATGTTCATGATGTGTGTATGCAATCTAAAAAATTGCAGTCCTTAGAAGATTGCACTGGTTTTGTGTAAATGTAGGATCCTCTTGGCCAATCAAAACCTAGTTTAGGGATTTTGTCTACTATAGCAACCTCCATGATCATTGTTCATTCATAGTTTCAGGTCCAGGAAATTACTCTCTTCCCTGCTCTTTTTCATTTTTTTTAATAAGTAACCTTAGGCAAGGTTCATTGCACATTATAAAGCTAAATCTAATGTTGAAATGGATTTCAGGACTGTTGTTTGAACCTGCAGCAAATGCACAACAACTCTCTCATCTTAAGAACTCCCTTTGCAGATCCAACTTCCCCACTTTGCGACTCATTCGTAAGACTACCTTGTGATTCCAAAAAATCACATAAATCAACTGAGATATTCCAAGCATTGTCAAGACTTGAAATTAGAGACCTTGGGATATTTTTCTGCAATTTGATTGTGGAAGATTGTCTTTCAAGAGAGGTGATGCACCTATGCATTACCTGTGTTGAGAAGTGCATAAAAAACACATCAAAAATTATAGCTTCTAGATTTTCTCTAGTTTCTTATAACACTCCTTGCAACACTCTTGGCTCTTGTAGCTCCATCTCCCTTATCTCATGCTTGTGAGCATCTTAGGATTTCATATCCCCTATCATTTGCTTCCTCACTTCGTGATACGAGTTTTCCTCCTCAAGCGAGGATTGATTTTATCACTCACATTTGGTGATACGGGTTCTCCTCCTCGAGCGAGGATTGATTTTATCACTCATACTTGGTGGTGTGGGTTCTACTCTTGAAGCATTTTTTTCTTTCACCACACATTTTTTCCATTTTGGTTGCACTCTCTCTTTCTATCTAGTTGTCTGTGGAGGTGGGAACACCAAAACGGGGGTTTTACTAAGGCAAACCCTTATACAACCCCACCACTTTCTCTAGATCTTACACATGCAATTATTGAAGACATTCATGTGTTGGAGGCTTCATCACTTGTGTGGTCATGAGAATTTCCTTTCTATTTCTTGTTCTCTTTATAATTTCTATTTCACTTTATTTCAGCTTTCTCACATTCTGTTATTTTCTAGTACTCAGTAAGTTCTTAGTAATCAGATTGCTAGTAGTTGCTAAGCTATTTTCTATGACATTCTTGATTTTTGGTTTGTACGGATGCTAACGCGTGACGTTGTCATCCTAGGCCCACACTTTCGTCCTTTGGCTGAGAGCTTGTCAGTTTGTCCAGAGAATCTTTGTGACCTACTCTTTCTAATTCTAGAACTCTCACATTGTTCCTTGAGGTAGTTTAGGGCAATTCACTCCGTGAGGCTCTCTGAATAAAGAGAACTTGTGAGATGTGAATCCCCCTTCTCTACAACAACTAATGACAACTAACACCTTCTAGAAAGATTCCTAGGACCTAAGTAAACTTAACATGTAAATAAGTACCCTAGTAATGAATTAACTAGGTACAAGACTTTATTTACACCAACACCCCCCTTAAGTGAAACTTAGGGAATAACAAATTATTATGCAAATGACACAAAGATGCAAGAATGGGTCCCAACTACTAGGCCATGTTAGGTACCCATGTACATATGCAAATGAAATCTCTCACAAATTTAGAAAATGAGAAAGCCCAGTGGGACAAAACTCCTCCCCAAAAGAGTGATGAAATACAAAAAATGAAATTTTCTCAATAAAGTACGAGAAGGCTAAAAACCCATTTGAGGAAAAAGACCCCCCCATAAGAGAGAAGAAGAAGAGAGACAATGTAGCCCCCCCTCAATGTTGAGTCTCCTACAAAGGTAGAAGCTTGATATTGAATGTTGAGGATGATCCAATCTTGTCGAATAATGTTCCTTCCCTTAGGAAGAAACAAAACCAATAATGTATGTAGGATGTCAGGAAGATGAATGATGGTTGATGTCTCTGAAGCATGCTCAAGTGTCTCCATGTTGATGTCAAAAACTGACACACTCCAAATAGGTGTTCTAGGCCACACTGTTGAAGAGGACAATCCAAAATCTAGTAGAGATGAATGTAGAACATAATTCAAAGACAAATATATCCCCTCTGAAGACAAAGAAGCCTCCTCCAAATGTTGTCCAAAAGGATCTACAATCATGTCAAACTGCAAAGAATGATCATGTAGAGATTGAACAAGAGGGTCAAATTGTTCCCTCACAACAACTAAAGAAGGATCTTCTCCATCAAAGAGAAGATGAATTTCATCAATGATGTCTCCCAAATCTTTAATATGAGACTCCACAAACAAGTTTGAAATACATATCAAGAAGCCATCACAAATAGCCAAATCTGAAAGACAACAAAGATCTTGCTACATTGAATCACAAGAAGCCATATTTGTAGCAACACAAGCATCATCAACTGAAACAATAGATGGAGGAGATGAAATGCATGGATCAAGAACTGGATCTGATGTGAGAACTCCTAGGTTCAAGTAGTTAAAAGTCTCCTCTAAATCATGGTTCATACTTGAAGTGTGATCAACAGTCGAAGGATCAATGTCACCATCAAAAGAAAAATCTACAAAGTTATACGACCGAGATGAATGATCAACCACCCTAATAGCAATAATATCTCTACTCTTCAAGTCTTGAATGATGACTAAATCAGGAGTGAACTACATAGTTCTCCCATCTCTACCATGTGTAATCTAATATATAGAAAGAAGATTGTTCATAAAATAAGGAACACAAAAAAAATCCTGAAAAATATTGTTCCAAAACATAATAGACCCCTTCCCAATTACACTCATGTATGTATTATTTCCCATCAAGATAGGAGACATAACACAAGGCTCAAAATAAGAGAATATAGACTATGAAGATGCCATATGATGAGAAGCTCCTAAATCTAGAAGCCATCTCCCTGATCCATGACCTGAAAAAGCACAAAGAGCGTGTCCTCTATTTCCTAATGTAGTAGCCAAACCAACATGACCTTTGTCCTTTTTAGATTGTTTTGAAGAAGGAGGAGGAGGAGGTGATTCAGACATTCTAGAAGGAAAATCAATGTGACTATTTTTGAGAAGATGTTTCAACTCATCAATATCCTTCTTATAATAATAGTTTTATTCATGTCCATCCTTATTAAAATATGCATAATTAGGTCTCTCCTTCTTAGATTATTCCCCTTTAGAAGAGGATTTTTTCTTTGCTTGATCTGAATGCTGATTATTCTTGGCTTTCTTCTATTTCTTATCTAATTATGATTCTTTCACTTGACTAACCAATAGTGCGTGAGATTTAGAAGTCTTGATGAGACCCATTGAGATAATATTTTGTTGCTCATGTATCAACATCTCATAAAATGATGCAAATGAAGGTGTAGTATATGCAGACCCCATAGTCAATCTATGAGTATGAAAGCTAGAAAAAAAAAAGCATAATCAAGACCAGGTTTTTTTATTGTATTGTAGACCAATTGAATGTCCTTCTTATCAATTCCACATGCTTTACATTGCTCTCTTAGATCATTAACCTTAGTGATGTAGTCTTGGATATTGTCAAAGTTCTTAGGATCAAGGCTCATCAGTTCATTATCAATCGATACCCTCTTACTTCATCTGTAGTACCATATAATGTTTTCAATTTGTCCCAAGCTTCATGAGAGTTTTTACATAATTCAATTTGAAATAACAAATCTTGAGAAACTAGTCTACGAAGACATCCAAGAGCTTTGGTATGTTCAATCATCCATTTTATCTTTTTATTTACATTTGTAGGTTCAGGTACCTTATTTTCAACATATAGAGAGTGACCTTTAGTCATTAGAATACTCCATGCATTTTGATGCCATGTTGAATAATTATATGATGTGAGCAAAGGAACCTTAGAATGATCCATGAAAATGAGAGATCACAAGCAAACAGATCAAAAGAATGCACCAAGAGACCCCCCCAAATCACTCAATTAGGAAACCCCCCCAACAATATATAATTTGGCACTTTATACTTAGTGCATTTATAGTTGCCACTTGCCAAAAACAATGAAGTGGCCTTTGATCCTAGTGCTTATAGATTCCAAAATAGGCCACAAGCTCAAAGTAAAAAATTTACCGTAGATGAGATCAATTGATTACACCACTGGAAAATAGACGAAAAATTATGCACTTTAAAAAAAAATCACCCAAAAATGTTACCATAGGAGCAAGATATGAGCTCCCGAAGTTCCCAAAATAAGGATGAAGCAGCAACAACTGTGAGAATCTACAATTTTTGGAAACACCAAACCAAAATCTGATTGCACCACTGTGAAGAGCACGAAAAATAGCCCAAATAAAAAAATTGCTTGAGAAAAGGAGGTCATACAGCTGAGATACAAGTCTTCAAAGTTTTCCCTTCAAAACCAAAATGCAAACTGTGAGGGGGGTATTTTAAAAAAAAATTGACATCACTATTGATGCAGTGATGATGCCATCATTTCATTTGATTAAAATTGATGGCCTTCAGCCCATCAAAAGTGAATATTCTTCTGCTGCTGGCTTAAGATTGACAACCATTTAACTGTCAAGGTATGCTTGACTTCCCAAGAATATTCAATTGGAATATTCTTTTTCTTTGATCGTCTAGATGAATCTTCTGAAATATTCTAGTGAATATTCTTGATGCCAAATTTGATCACCAGTTTGAATTTCTCTTCACCGGATTTTTGAATTAATTATTGGTTTCTATATGTTCATCGATTGACTTTTCTCCGATAGGTGGGGACACAAGGCTCTGCTTTCTCACGCCACATGGTGGGCAGCAGACGGCCTACCTTTACTCACGGGAACGCTACAACCTATAGGTACCCTACGGAAATTTAAAACAAAAACTTGTAGAATTTTTTTTTCACTTTGTAGAGCAAGATCCAAAGACTCGACTATTCAATATTTACCAAGATCTCTCAAAAAAAGGCTATCCAATGGCACACAACCCGCTCTGATACCATGTTAGAATTGGCTATGGAGATAGCCTACCAAGATCTAGAGGTCAAATGGAAAGCACAAAGAGAGTATGAAAATACGATTTAATTGATGTGTGTGTACAATGTATGAGAGACCCCTTGGTTATATAGCCAAGGTGAGATACAATATGTCATAATATTATGACAAGTGTCTTAATCATATGACATGAGACAACCTATCACAACTACCTAGGTCACATGTGTTACAAGTCAAAGATAAGATAATAACTAATGACAACTAACGCCTTTTAGAAAGATTCATAGGACCTAAGTAAAGTTAACATGTAAATAAGTCCCCTAGTAATGAATTAACTATGTAAATATGTCCTACTGGGACATATTCACCCTCGGTGAATGGGTCTCTAAGTAGGGTTTCAAAATCTGCTTTCACAATCCTCTAATCCCATATTTACACTCCTGATTCCACCAGATTCAACTATTGAAAAACCAAAAATAAATTATGTAAATGAGTTTTTGTGGCTTGACAACTTTGACAACTTTGTAAAATTACACTTTTGATCAATCTTCAATCATTCTTCACCTACAAATCTGCACACACAAAGAGAGGGAAAAATTGTTTGTTTTTAGTGAATAGGGGTTTGTGTTGGTCAAACCCCATTTTGGTAATTAAACCTTGATGATAAAAGACAATGACAAATGACAAGAATTGATGAATGAAAAAAGGCTATGTCACAACTCACCAAACCTTCAATGGTTTCCCTTAGAGGACTGAATTCTAACACATCTCTTGAAGGATTGGATCTTGTTTGAATGGCTTGAATAATTGCTTGATTTAATACTTGAATGCTTGAAACTACATCACAATGTTAGTTCCAAAATATAATATGAACTGCACATAACTTTGACATGATGATATGATCTTGATTGTTGTTGTAGATGCTTGATAAATTTTCTCTTCAATGCTCTTGACAATAATGTTTTCTCTTGTAAACTCTTGATTATGCATGCTAAGTTTAAATTGATAAAATAACTTTATTTATAGGTGTTTATCTAATTTCCCAAATATTAGATTACATAAGCCAACATTTGAAAATTTAAATTGAATCACTAAAATGCTGCCCAAAGCATATTAAAAATTGGGACCTAGGACTTAAGGAGGACCCATTCTCCCTTGGGCGAATGGGTCTTGGGACCTAAATCCAAGACACACAATTTCTAAGGTGTTTAAAATAGTGTTAGCATTTGTTTAATGTTGGTTTCCCTTTAGGAAAATAGGAATAATAAGGGTTAGGAATGCATAATTTAGGAAATTAGAAGCTTAATTAAGTCAAATTAACTAAGGGGATACAAAATAGTGTGAAAATGTAAAGGAGAACATTTTTCTACACTACATTTAGCCCCCACTTTAGTGAGAGAGTATGAGCCCTACACTCAAACTCACACTAAAGTAGAAAAATAAGTCAAGAGAGAGGTCTAATTGTACAACTATTAGAAAGATGAGATTACAAAAGATCAAGGAAGATGTCAAGCCCCAAGGATCAAAGATCCCATGGAAAACCAACAAAGGCACAAAGAGACATGTGAATGTAACAACACAAGAGACAACATCATACAATGTCAAAATTAATGCAAGAAAAAGATGAACTAGCAAGTTGTGTTATTCCAAGTCCATCAAATTTTCTCTCATGGAACCATAGGTAGGAAGGCTATGTTATGCAAGGTTCCCATAAGAAACACGCTCACAAGTGCAATTGGATATACACTCAATGAGCCTAAACAAGTTGGAAACACACACTAGGTCTACAAGGTGTGAACCCACAAAACAAGTGGCGATGGGAAAGTCATTCCGGATCTAAAAGCTCCCATACATCAACCATACCAAAATTTATACTTCCTAATAACTTTGATAAGGCACCACACACGAAAATCACACGGCTATCAAATTGTGTTATGCTAGACACTCATGAAACAAAAGACACCACCAAGCAAGATGTGTTATGCTTAGTGTTCAAAAGTTTTGGTTTAAGATAGTCAAAGGGGTTTTTCTTAGTTCATGAAAGGTCTCACTTTAGGGAACATCATGCTCGATATCACCATTAAGAGAGGACTAGTCGAGAGATAAAATATTCACACCTTAGGGAATACAATCCATAGCATTACCACTAAGAGGAATTCCATATGCCAAGAAAGGTCATGCTCTTGAAGGACATCAATCCCAATGAAACCAAAAAGAAGAAATATCACATGAAATAAGAATACCACACTTTGAAAGAGAGGTCACAACATCAAGAAAGCAACAAGCGGGAGGCATAATGCTCTCCACTTTAAAGAAATTGCTAAACACCACATTGTGAACAATTACTTTAAAGTAGAATATGATAAAAGAAAATAGATGAAAGAGACATGAGAGCTTATTTGGAAATCTCCCTATGCCAAACATATGTTTCCAAAAGAATCTACATCATGAAAAGGAGGTTTTCCCTCACATCTTAAGATAACACATAAGGAATCCATAGATTTGGGGTCAGTGTATGTCTTTGCTATAGTGATATAATCGAGCTCGAAATCGTTATCATTCCCCAAATAACTAATGGAACGACAAGCACAAAGGAAGAATGACACATAGAGATAAAATACGAAGGAGAAGCCTTTTGGTTCAACATGGAAGAGACCTAAATGTCTCAATGCTTTGCATCATTCCCAAAAGGAAAACACAAGATAAAAGAAAAAGACAATGGTTATGACAGATAGAAAAATGGCGATACAAATAGAAGAATGTCATGAAAAAAATTATTCCTTTGTATCCTTGCACCAACATAGTGACAAGGGTCATCCAAAGTAGGCTCACAAACATAAAGACACAGCAAGCAACACAGTACGGGGGATCACATTACAGACATGCAATCACACAAAGAACAAGAAAAGAAGACAAAAAGCTAGTATGTCGCATTCGAGATGACCTAAAGCAAGTCATTTGCATCCCAATATTTTTCATCATATGTGGAAGGCAGATGCCTAGACAAAGGGGCAACAATGAGTGCCATACTAGGAAATGGCTATCTAACCCCTTTCCCCCAAATGTAGGAAAAGGATGAGCCGAGATAGGTGATGAGAATGTGATCCTTGCAATATAGAAATGATTTACGTTAAATGTAATACATGTAATAGTGAGTATGCTATGATTCTACAAATGTCACATGGCAAGGATCAAAATTCATGCATTTTAAGGAACTATCTCAAGGATATCAAATTCATCTAGGATCCTCGTTAAAGCAAGACACTCATTAGTAGTATGACCAAGACTTCTATGATATTGACAATGAAACATGTTGATACTTTTTCCTTTATGATATTCTTTAATAGGTGGTAATATTATACATCCTTGATTAAGGAGTGTGTGTAAGGATATTTCATTTATAGACATTAGGTAAGGAAATTTCAGCTTCTTAAGTTTATAGGGCCTATTTTTCTTACTTGATTGGGAAACTTGTTGAGGTGGAGGATCTAAGGTTACTTTATCATTATCATGAGGCCTTAATTGGTGTTGTGAAATAATCTTATGAAAGAGAATACCTTTCCCATTAGGAGAGGTAGCTCGGGAGGAGGAGATCCTTGATATCCTAATCCCTCGGTGTCTTCTGGTGTTTTTTGTTCTAGCCATTAATGGATTCCATGTTCATTAGTTATATCACATCCTTGTTAGCTTAAGATTTTGAAGCCTTGACCATAACTCTCTTCTAAGTTGATGGGTGTATTAGTAACTCGATGAGCATAGGATAGAAGAGTATCACTATTGTCCTTGCTAACAAAGTATTTCATGATTGATGGTTGAGGCTTGTTTTGTTTTTCAATTTTGGGATGAAAAAGGTTTAACATATCAAGTGATGGGATTATAGGAGGTGTTGATTATTACATAGATGGATAAAAGGATGCATTGTTCTCAAGGTTGCGTAGTTAGTCTTGAATGAATTGTTGCATTCTATCTTCATCTTGGCCTAAGATGTCCACCTCATAGGGACATTCATTAGAAGGTGAAGGTTCATGAGTGCTATTAATTGCATTAGGATCATCTCCAAATATACAACTTGAAACATCAACCAAGGATCTTAAGGTCATCCATATATTACCAAAACACATCTCCATGTAATGAATTTTATTTCTAAGTTTCGGATCTGAAGTGATAATTTACTAATTTAAAATGCAAGAATATGAAAATGATGTCTTTTTAATGCAAATTTTATTTTTGAAAAATGCACTTGTTGTGACCAATTAACTTGAATGCAAACAATTAGAAAGCTATAATTCCAAAAACTAAACTAAGATTTGAAAACAATCAAATGTAAAGCAGACAAGGATAAATTAATACTCAAAAATTTAAAAAATGACCTGTATAAGGACAGATTCACCCTTGGGCAAATGGGTCCTTGCATAGGGGTTGAAAAAATTAAATTATAAGTTTATGAGTTGATATATAAGGTCTTTGATTCAGGTTTTAAACAGACACTTTTAGTTATAGATTTCTAGAAAATTATGATGAAATGCAAGTGCAATTTGATGACAAACAACAAGCAAAATGACAACTTTCTAGATGCAACTTTGTTTGAATTTTCTAATTTAAATTATTGAAAAACACTAATATGTAGACTATTATGTGAATGAATGTAATATGTATGCAAATTTTTGGTTTTTTGAGATTTTAAAGGATGCAAAATGCAATTTTAAAACCCTAAATGAAATCCAAACTAATGCAATTTTGAAAACCCTAAATGAGATGCAATACAAACTAATACAAAATCCTAGATCTAGGGCTTGAAAGATCACCAAATTAGAAAGCTTATAGTGCAAGAATGTCGGGTTCACCAAAATGAAACAAAGAAAAATAGGGTTTATCAAAATGGAATAAAAGGAAGGTGATGCACCTATCATTCTTCTAATTTCATTAGGAAAAGAGATCTCCCAAAGGTAGGATTGACTTTCAAATTTTAGATGAG
Organism: Sequoiadendron giganteum; assembly: GCA_007115665.2. Classification (NCBI taxonomy): domain Eukaryota; kingdom Viridiplantae; phylum Streptophyta; class Pinopsida; order Cupressales; family Cupressaceae; genus Sequoiadendron; species Sequoiadendron giganteum. Next base: position 657,598,983 of record CM021103.1, read on the forward strand.
TCAACCCTATTAGAGGATTTGTTGTTTCCTTTATGACATAAAATGATAAATATGATTGAAATGCACTTGGGGAGATTTAAAAAAAATCTTAATGAACTCAATTATGCAATGTAAAACTTGAAATGTAGAAATAAAGGATAACACAAATATAAACTATAACTTTCAGGTAGATCTAAGAAGGATAAACTAATGTACACCTGTCACCAAAATTGGTTGTTGAGTGTCCTATTGGGACAAATTCACCCTAGGGAAAATGGGTTTGTATGCAGGGTTTCAAAATCTTCTTTCATAGTCCTTTGGTCTCGGATCTGCACTCCCAATTCCACCAGATTCCATTGTCAAAAAGCCAGAAATAAATTCTCCAAATGAGTTTTCATGGCTTGACAACTTTGCAAAATTGCACTTCTGATCAATCTTCAATCATTCTTCACCTACAAATTTGAACACACAAAGAGAGTGGAAAATTGTTTATTTTTGGTGAATAGGGGTTGCCTTGGTCAAACCCCATTTTGGTAATTAAACCTTGATGATAAAAGAATGATGAATGACAAATATTGATGAATGAACAAATGCTATGTCACAACTCACCAAACCTTCAATGGCTACCCTTAGAGGACTGAATTCTAACACATCTCTCTAAGGATTGGATCTTGCTTGAATAGCTTGAATAATTGCTTTATTTGATACATGAAATATTGCTTGAAACCTACATCACAATGTTAGCTCTAAAACATAATATGAACACACATAAATTTGACATGATGATATGATCTTGATTGCTTTTGTAGATGCTTGATAAATCTACTCTTCAATGCTCTTAACAATATTTTTTTCTCAAGTGTAAACTCTTGATTATGCATACTAAGTTTGAATTGATAAAATAACTATGTATTTATAGGTGTTTATCTAAGTTCCCTAAAATTAGATTGCATAAGCCAACATTTGAAACTTGAATTTAAATCATTAATATGCCACCAAAAACATATTAAAAATTAGGATCTAAGACTTAAGGAGAACCCATTCTTCCTTGGGTGAATGCGTCCTAGGACCTAAATCCAAGACACACAATTTCCAAGGTGTTTAAAATAATGTTAACATTTGTTTAATGACATTTCCCTTTCGAAAAATGGGAATAATAAGGCTTAGGAATGCATAATTTAGGCAATTAGAAGCTTAATTAAGGGGATGCAAACATAGTGTGAAAATGTAAAGGAGTACATTTTTCTACACTACAGATAATATAGTTTGGTAGTTCACCCAATCTATTCAATTAAGCATATGAACACACCAAAAAATAAAAATATTGAAATTGATAAAGAAATTAAATAGATGTAAATAATTTGCATTGAATTAAATGAAAGAAGTAAATAATGTACATGAAAGCGCTTACAAACCTCTATGTGGTTGAGTGCTCTCAAAATATTTACAAAGAAAAGGAAATGAAAAGTGTTTAGGTTGTTTTGGAGCTTGCCTTTAGGTCAAGCCCATATGTTGGTCTATTGACCTCAATAGATAACCAAATAGAAAAAATCGATAAAAACATGTGACTGCTCTTATCCTAAGTGCATTTAGAAATTAAGAGAAATAATAGAATAAAATGAAACTATGTATCAACCTAGTCTATGGAGAAGATTATCATATTATATGGATTTAATCAAGTAGGTGGTTGTATACATCAAAGAAGTTTTTCCAATAGATAATGAGAGATACAATATCAAAGAAAAATAATATCATTCAATAAATAAGAACAATATTACTTGAACTAGAGAGATCCTTGAGGATTCCATAGATGTGCTACCCAAACAATCCTATGAGAAATTCAAGAAACCGTGTAAAGTAAGAGAATGTAGAAAGAATGGATTCCTTCAACCTTTAATAGAGATTTTAACAAAGTTTCTCCAAGAGATCCAAGAGATGCCTAAACTACCCTTTTTCAAAGAGAGAATGAAAGTTTTGTTGGGTTAGATATGCAATTCTAGAGCAATACATCGCTAAGTGGATGTTACAACAAGTGGCAATGAATAGCTAAGTAGGAAACCAATATTTAGAGCTCAATTTTTTTAGGATTCTAGTGCACGGAGTGGATGTCTATGTGTAATGCTCATGTCTTGATAAAATTCTTCAAAATTTGACATGTTCCCAAAATAGAGTGGTAAGTGTAGGAAGATGAGGGACCAAAAACTCATACAAGACATAAAATGCTTACTTTATGGAGGAGGTTTCTTCCACAGTGTGTCAAATTATGATATTGCTATTAGGATTCAACCGTGTAGTTTTCGAGTCAAACTCATTGACCCATGATTCATGAGTAGTGGTTCACAAGAACCCATCTCTCATGATAATGAATGGTCCACTTAGCACTCATTGCATCTAGGTAATTCACAGTTTTAGCAATGAGAGTTATAGACTAAATTCTTCTAAACAAATGACAATTTATTTGTTTTTTAAAATAATATTTGGATAACAATTTTAATATGATTTATTATTATCTTTATGGAAGATTTTATATTAAATTCAGATCTCTCAGATACTATATTCATGGATACTTGAAATACTGTGTTTAATTCTCTTATAAAATTTTAAAAAATAATCTTTTAATGATCAGTTTTTTTTTGTTTTTTAAAATCTCTCAATCCTCCAAAAAAAATCCCCAATCAAAGATGTAACTTATTTACCTCCAAAAATAGATTTCTTGGAAACTCCTTGACAGAAAGCACATCAACAAAGAGAGTGTTAGAATTGATGAATTCCTCCAATGGAAGAGAACGCAGAGTGGATTCCATGGCCAGAATGGCTGTGCACACCAATATCACATCCGGACGCTCTTTGCAGAACTCTTTGGGATCCCTGTACTCACCACATCCTTCTCAAATGAGCACACAAAGATCTAAGCAAAAGAAAAGGTAAGTAGAGTTAATTACCTGTAGAAAGTGACTCCCAGAGCCTGGCAAACATCAGTGTAGTCCGAGCGTGAAGTAGCAATAAGCGAGTGACCCTGCCTGATCATTGTCTTGGCCAGAAATTGCCCAAAATTCCCAAATCCCGCAATGCCGATCTTCAAAACAGGGGAAGAAGAAGAAGAAGTTGGTTTTGTGACATTATTTCCCTCAGCCGCCAATGAAGAGCACCTTCCAAAATGAACAGGATCCCCAAATGTATGGTTTTTCCATGTGTTACAAATCACACAAATGTGTGGAGGATAAACTTCCAATTGATACGGAAAGCTCGGTTGTAGGAGGTGCCGTGTCAGTCTGTCCATGTCCGAAAAGGATTCTCGAGGAAGTGGATCGTATTGAAATTGACAGTTTGTAGAATGGAATAGGAAGCTTTCATTTTTTAGATTTTAAATATTTAAGTGATGTTTGTGGTGTTCGATTGAATTTTTTTGAAAAAAAATAAAATTAGGAGATTTTGTTTTGATTAAAAAGCAGAGAAAGGGTTCTGTTTTGAGAGTACAGAAGAACAACAGAGTAAAACACAAAATAGGTATTAAGGTCACCAAAATTTTAGGCAGATGAACTAAAAATCTAAATTATCATAAGAAAAACCCTCAAACATAGTATAACCAAGCACCCAGATCAAAGATAACCAAAACAAAACTGGAGAAGGAAATAAATAACAGCAAAAGCCAGAACTATGATATTGCTATCAGGATTCAACTGTATATTTTTTCGAATCACTCATTGACCCATGTTTCAGAGTAGTGATTCACAAGAACCCATAAATACCTCCTACTTATCAAAATCAAGAATTGTCATCAATCCTTTGGACCATCAGTAATGCGGTCTTAGTTTTTCTTCAGCATTTCAAGAACTAATTTTGTTCTCATGTATCATTTATAATTTTTAGATTCTATGAGTAAATTTAAGAATAATTTTTTAATTTTAACTAATTTTTAGCATTATCTTGCTTCATGAGATGATCAAATGTTTAAGATTTGAGCTTAAAACTTTAAACTTGCCTACTTCATAAAATTTGTAGGACCACCTACTTTGATTTTGTTTTTTAATTTCTCAAGACACCCTCTAAAATATTGTAGGAAGCTCACTCTCCATGGAACCACTACCTCAACACATGTTTTGTTGAACAAGGATCCAATGCCATATTATGCAATCAAATTTAAAGTGTACCAAGCATTACTTTGAAAAATCTTAGTTATTTTACATTTATTCCTTATGATTCACATTACAATTAGCATGCCCACTCCATTCCCATTTCTAAGTCATGTGTTCATTTTGAATGCAATAGTAACTTTTTTTAATTATTGGGTAAAGGTGGGTTTTTGGAGGGGCCCAAACCCTGATACATGGGTTAAATCATATATGTAAGCCTCACAAATAGTTGAGAAACAACAACAAAATATACCAACACCAAGATTGGAAACCAATAAGAAACATAAATTCCCCATAAAAATAGAACAAGACCAGTAGCATGAGGGGGCAACCAACCAACTATAAGGACCACAAGAATAGGATGACAAGTATCAAATCATGGTGGCTTAAATCCAAAGGATTAGCATTACATTATATCCATTGTTGAATGAATCACATAAACTAAAAGGGTCACTCTAGTAGCATTCTCACTAGCGTGAGAGTAAAGGGACAACAATCGTTAGGGGCAGTCAACCCAAAATTACTTGAAGCATTAACATATGGAGGTCCAATGGGAGGGGGTAGAACCTCAACCACATAAATTCAATTCACCATAACATCCATTTCATCTAAAATATCATTAATACAATTATTCTTAATTGACATTGTTGAAGTCTTTGGATGTTGAAGTAGAATCGTCTTTGTCCAAGCCTTTGTGAAATAGTGTGCAAGTTACTAAAGAATGAACCATTTTGTAGCAAATGATTCAAACAACTTTAGAATCTTTCACCTTATTTTTTTTCTTCCAAACATTGAGTTTTTAGGATAACACAATAGAAGATGGAGAGGTTTGTCCATATCAACAAATACACAAAATCTAACAAAAAGTAAACTAAGCCTATATTTTGCAACCAAATCAATAAACACAAGTTGATTGATAGAATTCAAAATGTTAATCGACACTTATTTGTCCTTGTACTCCAAACATAACCTAAGAAGTCTAACCCAAATAGGTAGCTTAGAAAATGATATCAATGTTGGACTAAAACCCAACCTCCATTTGTAAAGGTAGGGATTTTTTCCCCATAAATCGTGGTCCACTAGAGAGGTCCAAGAGAAGTCCTCATGACACATGAAAGAAAACAAGAAGAAACCCTTTGTCATTGTTGAAATCTCAATGTGATCACAAATAATCATTAGAGCACACCCATTTCTCAAGGCAATAAAGATTCAAAACCTACACCATCATATATGTCATTTACATGTCTACATATGTTTCCTTTGATAGCACTTATTTTTATTAATTGAATATACAAAAGAAAGGGGGTTGACATAGGAGAACCCATTTACCTATTGAGTTGGAAAAATCTTAAATAAAGTTACTAGATACCACCTTGATAGATTCAATGATCAAGAAGGCTAAGGAAAATAAAATTTTAGGTGCATATTAGGTAAGATTGATCCCATGCAAAAATATTGTTAAAAACGTAGTGGAACTAAGCTGCAATATTAACTTATGTATGTGAATTCAAACATGAAAATAAAATTACCAAATCTGATTATATGTAATTGACTACACATTCACCATAATAGAAAAATTAACAAACAAATATGACACTAGATTTACGTAGAGAAACCCTTTTGAGAAAAATTCCACATGAGAAAAGAAGGAAAGTATGTTATTTATCTTCACAAGAGATACACCACAATACACTTCATTACTGATCTCCTACACTTAGATGCTTCCATACACCTACAAATAACACAAGATACAATTGCCATCTCAAGGATCCCATTTATAGAACTTATGGGAGGCAAAACTACAGTGGTAAATTGAGACAAGAGGTGTCAAAACCACTTGCAAAAACCCACAACCCTTCTTTATAAAACCAAGAGTCATGATAATAAATTAATTAATATGCACAAGGCCTCAATATGGGTGCCTAACCCATAGCTTCTTCAACTTCCAGTATTTATAAGAAATGCAAAAGAGGAGAAAAGTGGAATATGAAGAGACACCACTCACTTGACTCACCATTGTTAGCCAAAAGAGCCTATCTAAGCAAGTTAAACTAGGTATAGGAAAACACCAACACTAACATTACCATAATCAAGTATAAACAATTATTATCAATCTCGTAGAAATCAAACCTTATGTCTAAAATATGTACCAAATATCATGACAATAAGATTGGGTACAATGAATGTACTTTAAGTTCTAAAATAATTAGGGTGATGGCAAGAAGTTGAGTCCACTTTTTGATCAAAAAGTGGAAGTTTTTTTCCTAATTTTTCAGAATCACATTTGACCTTAAAATTTGAAGCACTTAGAGATGGAATCTTTAAAAAAAGTCACTAGTCATAAAATGTAGTACTCTGAGTCTAGTTTTCAAATATGTAATTTATTTTAATACCTAGATGATACAAATTGATTTTCAATAGACATTTCTAGAAACCACTGTTTAAAAGTCATTTTTTTTTACTATACCATGCACATGTACGTCATTCATATTTTGACCTAAATAATCATATTTTTAAAAATATTTTTGGAAAAAGATTTGTAACTCACTTAAGCACGTTTTTCATATTTTTTTATAATTTTTTATTGAATATATTTTTATTATTGAATATATATTTTTTGTTAATTTTTTATTGGTCATATTTTATGTTTTGAAAAATCGTTGTGTACGTCACACATAAGATGATCTAAACTTATCATTTTTTTTTTCAAATTGTAAATAATTGTCTAAAGTACGCTTTCATAAAATTTGTTTTTCAAAAAAATATTTTAATAAGAAGTTACTAAAATACTAAAAAACTCTGATAATTCAAGTTTATGAACATGTTTCATCATAAATTAATTGAAAAATAGAAAAAATAATTCAATTGGAAACAAATTTGCATATTTAGAATCTACACAATCTCATCTAAAATGGGTTTTAATTTCATAAAATAATTCTTAAAAAATAAATCGTCAACCGTATTGACATAGTCAATTTTTTCTCTCAATATTGTTATGACCTTGTACTTGTAGGTCTAAGGCTAAGGGTTGGGTTACCATGCCTTTTCTAAGCCTAAATCCAAATGAGAAATATGGATTGTGATTTTCAAACCTTTTGGAATGAGTACCCACTTTGAAATGGGCACCTATTTAAAAAAAATAATGACTACCTATTTTAGAGTTGAAAAATGACACTAGAAGTGGACTCAATTTCTTACACTTACCCATTAAATTCGCATTAACAATTTTAACTAAACATTTTTACATACTAAATTAATTTTACAAATATATATAATTGTATATTGTAAAATTGTATATAATATTTAATTAATTATTAATAAAAATTTATATATAAATTATATATTGATAAATATTTTAAATTAAATTTATATGCTTTATTTTTTATTCAAATAGATTATACTTTAAAATAAAATTTTAAAATAAATTATTTAAAATTTTGATTGAAAATATTAATTTAATATTTCAAGATATAATCATAAAGATTTATTTCATGTGATATTTGAGAGTGCTATACAATTTTCAAGAATTTATTTCTTTAATATTTTTTATAAAACTATTTTATAAAATTATTCATTAAAAAATAATATTTTGGTAAAACAAATATGGGGCTATTTTGACTCTTCTTATATTTTATGTCTCTTCTAAGTTTTTAAATTGAGAGGAGTTTGACTATAATAAATTTAAAGAGATTGTATTATTTGTTTGTAGCATAATGTTTTGTTTCTAAGGGATTTATTATTTTAAGGTTAAATAAAATTAAAAAAATTATAATTATACCTAATAAGAGAAAAAAATTGATCAGACTATTTCAACTTATTATTTGTCTATTCATGTGAGATAATGAAAACGATGGGTTTTCTCTTGTTCAATGAGAAGAAGATTATAAAGAGGATAATATATCCTTTTTTTTAAACATACATCATACGTAAGGGACTTGGCAAAGTTGGCTATTACATGTTAAAAAAACTAATTGAATTTCTAAGATCATGTTTTCCCTTTTTTTGGGGTGTGTATTTTAAAAATTATTTTTTCCTCTAACTTGTTGCAAGATGGTTTTGGCAAGAAGACAATTAAAACATTTTAGTAGTTAATGCATAAAATGAGGGTGCAAGAGAGGAACCTTGTCTTATAGAAGTCAAAGTGTTTAGATTGAACTATGTTAAGGGTAAGGAAAATAAAAGCATTTGGAAATGAAAGTGGGATCAAAGTCAAGAGATTTGACCATGGTTAGTATGAAATGTGAATCAATTTTATTATAGGTTTTAATTCGTTAGTTTACAGGTTAGTTCAGGTTTGTGGGTAATTAAGGGGTTGTTTCTAATTTTATGGTTAGAGGTTCGATATTATAGATGGGTTGTTTCTAATTTTATGGTTAGAGGTTTGATATTATAGATAAGTATTGAAAAATTTGATATATAATATAAATTGTAGTGGTATATGTTAATTTGTATATTAAAAGTTTTTTTAAGTATTGGGAGAATTATATCTATCTTCACACAAATTTGACATTATGATTGAGGAATGGTCAATAAGGCAAATATAACCTAAGAAACTCGAATCATATAGAAAGTTTGGGATCTTGTTGGTTGGACACAATAAAATTACTTCTCTAGGGATAAAAGACATAATGGGATTGCAAAGCAAACTAGATTCTCTTGGTCTTTCCATATTAATGGGAATGTTGTGAATGATTCCTTCCTTACACCACTTAAAGAGGAAGATAATATTAAACAAGCTTTCACTTAGTGTTAAGCTCTAGTATTTAATGGAATAAGATGCAATAGTGTAGATAGTTATTTTTCTCATCACCTAATTGGCTTCATTCCTTTGGCTAGAAACCCATTGACCATTACTCTAAATATCTTTTGGCTACACATGTATCTTAATCCTCTTGGTGGGTTCCATCCAAAGTTTCATACTGCAATCTTAATAACACCTTTGTTGCCTACTGCGATATTATGGTGGGCTTGGCCTAATTGATTTCAATAGATAAAATATTACTTTATGTGCTAAGTGATTTCTTAAAGCTTTTCATAACAATGAAGCCTAGAAACTTTACAATGCTTCTAGTTTTCTATATGGGAAACCATCCTAGATGGGCCTTGATTTCCATTCCCTTGCAACTTCTCTTTTTCCTATTAAATCAATGACACTTTTGTTGTAAAAAGTACCACTAAGTCTTGGCTGCTATGGAATGATGATGGTTTTTGCAATGGGTTATTCATCATACATCATTATATATGGATGTTACATTTTTTAGACCTTAGGGTATAAATATCAATAGCATATTAATTGAGATAGAGCATTTCAAGTAAACTTTAAAGAGATGTCTCCACATGACAACTTACTTATAATTGAATTGTCTTTTATTTAAAATATGAAAATAAGTGTTTAGGGAACTAGAAAATGTTATTTTATTTAATGTTTTAACAAAAAATATAGGTTTAAAAGATGATTCTTACGCTAATCTATGAGTGCGCAAAAGTTAAACCAATTACATAGTTATAAGGAAATCAACACAAAAGCAATATACCACAACATAGCGACTTACATTAGGAAAACCTTTTTGGGAGAAAAATCCAACACTCTAAAAGAATTTAATGTATTTTTCAATAATCAAAGGTTACAATACATTTGTAGAGTCAAAGCCTTTACAAGAGTATCACCAACTAATCATCTATAATAATTCTGACAACATACCAATACTTACAAAACTCACTATCGAAACCTCCATCTCAAACACCTGATAAATAGGAGATAGAATAAATGAAATAATTTATAGACACCTAAAATTGTCCACACTTGACTATACTAGAATTTATCCTATTATGATCTTTAATTAAGTAAATTTTATTGAATTTATTTAATTAAGTCTAAACTTTTGAATTCCTATCCCATAAGAATTAAATAAAAGTGAGCATTAATTTAATTCTCCCCCCTTTTCACCTTAACCCCAATTAGTTAGTTAAACCAAATTAGTTAAATAAGTTAATCCACCGCACATGCCTAAGTATGATTAATTTAATTAATCACATTCTAATCCTAATTATTCTAAAAAGAGCTACATCAAAATATTGGCCCTCCATCATCCCAAGAAAATCTCAACCTTTCATTTAACGCTTGTGACTCTCTCCACCTCTTATTCCCATGTGATCTTTCACACCTGCAAGAGGAGACATGTGTCCATTTTCCTCTTCCCAATGTGTCCTCACACATGTGTGAGAGGATATTTATCCCTATTTCTCTTCCTAAGGTGCCCTCACACATGTGTAAGAAAGTACTTATCTTTGGCCCCTCTTCCCCATACATTCTCTAACACATGCATGAGAGACTCATCCTCAACCATTGGATTGGGTCAAAGTTGTCCTAGTCCTTAATATTTCTTTGATCCTCTCTTCTTCGAGTACATCCATTTCTTATGTCATTTGGCAGATTCCCCTCAACCCCAATCTCTCATAAATCTTTCACCAATGATATTGAAATCTAATTTCAACCATCTATCTCCATCTAATAAATCTATTTAATAGAGGCTCACCCCTCTCATTCATCACATTCTATCCTAAAATCATGCTACTATTTTGAAAAACAACCTACATTCTTCCATCCTTCATCATGTTCATCTTAGAAGCAAATCAAGAGGGTTGAGAGAGCCATCTCTCAACATTTGGTTGCCTTCCTCTTTTGCTCAATCCATATAGCTTTGAAGAGAAAGATAAAATATTATTATTTCACATTTTAATCTTTATTTTCCTTTTTTTTTGTCGATCACACAATCAAATGGTAATTAGGAAACCATGAGGCAAAAGCACCCAAAATATGGCAAATCCAATGCCCAAATCTCAAGATGAATAAATAGGGATTAAAATATCATATTCCTTACACTTTTCATAAGCTCATCATAATTCATTCGTCAATTTAGGTGTTCCATTATCTCCATTGGAAAGATACCTTATAACATGTCATAACATGCATCATCATAAATTGGTCAACATGTGTAACTCCCTCTTAGAACTCATTTATGTGTCATATGTTTACATTTTTGATGTGTGAGGACCTACTTATTATTTGAGCGATTGTTTGGGCCCCCTTTTAAAAAAATATAGAGCTCAACATATCTATCTACTAAGCATGAGGGAATTGATACTAAACAACCTAGATTTTTGTTTTGGCCAAAAATGAGCTCCATAGCCCATAAATCTACTTTTTCTATTTTATAGCTTGAAAATGACATTTTTTATAATCTTAACATTAGGAGAAAGGTTGAGACATGTTTCTTAATGATTGCCAATTGAACTTAATGAGTTTACACTAGCAAGAGTTCTTGTAAACTCGTAAGTATTATTTATAAGGGATGCATCTACACCTTTTCTTTGTAACCTTTATTTAGTGTCTAATGATTCTAGTAAGAGAAAAATGCTAGATAACAATCAAAATATTTAGTAGAATTAATGCTAAAATTGAACCTTAATAGGATTGTTGGTAGAGGTTATCGATTCATCTTATGGGGGACTCATCTATGCCTTCAATTCATAATCTTTATGCTTAAGTCAAGTGATTTCAGAGCTTAAAATGATTATGGTTTGCCTAGAGATAGGTTATGAAAGAACTAACAACTTGGAATTGATATCTTGGTTTGCATAATACAAGATTAGTGGTGAGTCATGCCCTTTCTCCTTTGAGGAGTATGCTTGTATTGTGTTCTACTGATACAAGTGAAGTATTCTTGACTGATTATTTATTTTACGACTCGTAGTATAATTGTATTGTATCCAAATAACATTCTTATAAGAGGTAAAATTATATTACACTCTATTAGTGTAGGGAAGATGTGCCCCATTAATTATCCATTTTGATTCCTAAGTCAATTATATAGTATATAAGTGATATTAAATCCTTAAACAAGGTGATATTCTATATATTGTATTATTTATGGGGGGTTCATCTACACCTTTTCTCTGCAACTTTTATTTAGTGTCAAATGGTTCTAGTAAGAGAATAATGCTGGATAACAATTAAAATATTCAATAGAATTAATGATAAAATTGAACCTTAGTAGGATTATTGGTAGAGGTTGGTGATTCATCTTATGGGGGACCTGTATATGCCTTCTATTCATAATCTTTATTCTTAGGAAAAGCGACTTTTAGAGCTTAAAATGATTATGATTTGCCTAGCGATAGATCATGAAAGAACTAGCAATTTGGAAATGCTATCTTGGTTTACATAATATGGGATTGGTGGTGAGTCATACCCTTTCTCCTTTGAGGGGTACACTTGTATTGTGTTCTACCAATACAAGCGAGGTGTTCTTGCCTAAGTATTTATTCTATGACTCCTTGTATAGTTGTCTTGTATCCAAGTAACATTATTATAAGAGATAAAATTATATTATAGTTGTATTAGTGTAGGGAAGATGTGCCCCACTACTTATTTATTTTGATTCCTAAGATAATTAGCCTATCTGATAAACCTGTCTCACGCGCCCATAAACCATTCTTGCTTGCCTGATAAACCATTTTCAGATTGCCGTCGATGGTCTCTGACAAATTCACTTCACGTCTGGAAACAAATCTGAGCAGGATAGAAATTGCATCAAATCAAATCAAATAGAATTTCATTTACTTACGATCAAATCAGATTTCATTTCAAATCGTGTTTTGTCAGAACAGTCTCACGCCATCATACGTCGGAAAACAAGTCTCAATACCTACTAATAAAGGGAATGCATTGAAAGATAAAATCTATAAATCTTGTAATAAATGCATATAAATCTGGTTAGTCAATCTAAATCACTGGTCATAATGAGAATTGGTAGATTTGATTTACTGTTAGCTGTGATTTATTGTACAAAATACTCGTAAATGAACTAAGTTCACTGCTGTTAGTCGTTTTGTGCATGCATTTGATCACCGCCCAGATTGTCTCTAAATAGATGACTATCAAAGCACCTGCAAAAGATTAGAAGGCAACTGTTATAAGAATAATAGGCGATCTTCAATCGTAAGTGTATGCTCACTGTTTCCATTCATTTTTTTTTGGTTATTTTCCAGATTTTTATCAACATGGTTTTTCTATTTGATAATCAAGTTTTTAAATTAATAGTATTTCATGAAAAACACTTCATGCAATAAAGATATTTTTTATTTCAGTTTGGCTATTCTTACAGTTGAGATGTTTTTGATTTCAGTTTAGGCTGTTCATGTCTAATTTTAATCATGGCAAACTCCCCCTATATAGTCTGCTTCGGTAAGTGCATGGGAATTATGGCAGACTTAAGCTAATTGCATTTTGTATCATATTTGAACAGTTTGAGACAATTTTCTATTGAGAATGCACAATAGGAAGCTGGAAAAAAAATCCAGCTGATTCCCAGTTGTAAGTTTGGCATCAACTCAAAATTTATGTGCCTTTGGAAATACCTTCAACAAAAACTCTCAACTCTTATCTTCCTTCATCAAAAGAAAATAATAATAATGGAAAAACTACTAAGGCTCTGCAACCGCCATATAAATAAATATATGCATTTAGAATCATGAATTGAGACTGGATAAAATAAGTCTACAAATAGGGGCGTTTAAGATTATTTAAAAGTTGCAATGACCTGCCAAAAACAAATGGTGAACACCTAAAAATAGATTGAAAGCAAACGATATTAGTGTGGGAGGCACTTGGTCGTCTTCTCTTTCCAGGTGGTTTGAAAAAGAAACTCTTAAAATTGAAGACGGAAGCAAAAGAGCTAAAGAAGCTACTGCTTACTTTCTTAAAGCCAAAATTTCTGCAACAGTTCCTGGGTAGAGGGGATTCCATTATCCCTGACCATGTTAAATGTCTCTACCTTGGGGAAAGGAAAATCAAGGCATTTCCTCTCTCGAAGCTTTGTTTGTTTGCGGCTGTGGTTCAAATGAGATTGCTAAAATTAGCTCTATCAGAGATAGTGGACCATCAATTACCTTTCAATGAAACGTGGTGTAGCTCTCAGCAAACGTGGAGCATCTCAAGAGTGAAATGTGGAATACATGCAATTGACAACCAACGCAAAAATTTAAAGTGATCAATTAAACAATAAAGGTCAAGGTTGATGTTTTCTCCCATTTGGTTGTCCTAGCAAGTGGCTCTAATAGGAATTATTTAGCTTTTGTTGATTATATTTATCAACAAAATAAAAGAGCAATTAGCTAGCCAACAAGTTTTTGAAAAGAAAACTATCCAAGTTGTATATAATTGTTTGATCTCTCAAATAAAAAACATGATTTTTAAGTTATGTTTTTCCATCCATATTAGTCTATGATTTTTTAAGGTTTTTAAAATGAAAAGCTTCATTTTTGGTTTGTAAAAAATCTGTAATAGTTGTCTTTCTAAATTCTAAATATAGCTTTCTCATCTAAATAGATTGCATGACATTTTTAGATCATTTGTTACTATTTTCTTCTAAATGTACAGTCAAAATCTGTATTGATACACTTTTTGTTTATTATTCCTTCGGTATTGCGTGACAATCACAATCTTTGGCTCAATCATTGACTTTGTTTTTGTTAGTTCAGAGTTAATGTGACATACTTAGATCATTTGTTATCAATTTCTCCTAAATGTGGTATTGAAACCTTAGTACACGGTTTGTTTATAGGTCCTTCAGTGTTGCATGGCAATCACAATCATTTAACTCAAACTGACATTGTTTTAATTATTTTATAGTTTAATGTCTTGCATATAAATCTTAACGTGTTTTGTCTTGCTTTTTTTGATATGGCTTTCTCTCTAATTCAAAAGTGTTGCATTGTTTTTTATGGATGTTGATTTCACACAAGAAGCTGTTTCAGTACACATTTATTTTCAAGACCTCTTTGATTGACTTGTTATTTGACTACAAATTCTCCTTTTGTTTAGATTTTTGGATAACCTTTCAATATAACTATCCAATTATATTCTCTATCTTCAACAAGACCATTTAATCCCAATTATGTTTAGTCCTCAATATTTTATATGTCGATGGTCCATGATTTCATCTTGTGGGTGCATTCTGGAAAGTATTTAATCAATTTTTTGATGAGACTTGTATGCTAGTAAGCAACTTCAAATTGGTTTAATGGAGGAGATCCTTCCTACCCTCTTATTCAATGTTATTGTACAAAGGACTACAATTTCACATCATGGATTAAAATTCCAAATTGAACACTTCTAACCTCATATTAGCAACCATGATCTGATTTTCTAATGCAACTTTTAAAGGATTGACCTATTTTATGATTATATAACTTATAATGTAACCCTTAACAACCTCCATTGTTAAATTGATTGACTCTCCTTATGTAGCTGCATCTCTATCCCACATTAATGTGTATAAAAACACCCTCTTAAACCATTGAAGGGCACACCATTACATTCTCATTAACAAAGTGAAGATGTAACAACGTACTTAAGTTTTGTAGTACCAACTTAATGTTTTGCATTATTATGGTGATCTGTAAAATACAATGGCTATATCATACAATAGCCATTAATATATAGATCTAAGTGAAGGTTCATTAAGTACTAGCCTATTATGACAATCAAATAAATTTGAACATGGAAGGAAAGTAAGAGCAGACAATAAGAACAATTGAAGACAAGGATTTTTATCTTGAATTCAAATTTCAAGGGAAAATTCTATCCAAAGTGAGGCAACTGTTGGAACTCGTAGTTTCACACAAATGTAGAAACCCCATTTTTTCCTAAGAACATCTACTTCCTTCAACAAAGGTGGTGCTCTACTTTGTTGATGGATGCATAGTGCATCTAAAATGTTATATGATCCATTTTGTGAACATACAGGGCCATTCAAGTGAATATAGCTTTTGATTGTTGAGTCTTTGAGCTCAGTTGTTTTAGCAACCACTCCAATAGTTATTGGCTTGATGTGTAGGGGAAAAATAGTAGTTAAATGTAATTTTTCAATTTAATCTTTACAAGATTTTATTTTCCAAGGACCTAACTTAGTTTTTGGTTTGGTTGTCTCTAGGCTTAGTCACCAAAGGTAGCTTGTCATTCACCTCATCTATGCCAACAATGACATGACTACCAGGTTTGTAGTTGCATGCACAAGATTGCTAGCTTCTAGAATAAAAATGTGAAATTTATAATAGGTGGTCTTGTTCTTATCTGAATTATAATGGGACCTTGTACATATTTATAGGATTTGTTTTCTTTTTTGCCCTTTTAAAAATTGTCTGTCATAACTTTGTTACACCTATAAGATAATTGGATGAAGAGGAATGTAGATGAACACAATAACATAAAGAACATACATGACAATACCATCTTCATTCCTCAAATTTAATCAAGCCTTAGGTGGACTCCTCATATATTTCGCAACTTGGCTCCCAAACCACTAAAAATTGTGTCGCATGATACAGGATGGTAAATTCAGTGGGCCTACTATGGTCTTACTCCCAACTTATTACGGTGATGATGATATCAAGATCTAGAGACCGATGTGTCATCACCATCATTGCTTCCATAATCCATTCAAGTATTCTTCGTAACCATTCACTATTAAAAGATTTGTATCCACTTATAGTATATATTATTCTCGAGATCTTGAAGTATTCTTAAACAATGAGCTTTGAACATTAAGATTATTAATCATCTTAAAAGCTTCATAACTCTGTAGTGGTATGGAGAGCATGATGAGTCTCAGGGTTTGATAAAGGGTTGAATCTCAATTCTTTCGTATTATCTTCATTTAATCTTTTATTGTTGGTGTTGTTTCTCTTCCGTTGTATTGTTCGAGAGATTATCTCAGGTATTGTAGATTCTATGTTTGACTTGCTCACCATTCAAAATAAATCATTAAATTAGCTCCACACTTAAGTACCCAAGGGTTCTAAATTCTATCATGCAAACCATATAAACCTACAAAGCTAACTCAGGTTTCTCATAGCCACATGTGATAAGCATTATATATCCTTGGAATATGGAATCCTAATGGCTAGAAATTAATCTTTCTCTCGATTTCAGTGAAGTTGTAATTGGTGGTCACATGGTTGGAAGCTAGGATCCACTCCATTCCACTCCCACAAGATGTGGAGAAGCATTTTTTGGGGATCACAAATTCATTCAACTACTACTATGTTGAGAAGTTAAGCTATATTTTCAAAGGTTACTTTATTAAGTAATGTGGGTTGCATCCTCATTACTTATTTTCGACAAATGAGCAATCTTAAAGTCCAAACACCTGCATTGAACCCTACGTTGAGGTTCTATAGGCATTCTTTTCAAGCCATTGACCTATAGCCCAAGTTTAAAAGTTTTAACTCAACATTTGCCTCCACAAGGTTTATGAATGATAAGTGATTGGATAATAGCATGGAAACAAGGGTTTTGTCATGGAGATTCTTTAGTTGCATAAGGAATTTTTTTTAGGCGACTAGACTGTTTTCTTTGGTTTTTTTTTAGATGTAGGCTTGTTTTAATTTTTTTTGTCTATTATTCTTTTCTATATAATAAAATTTTATCCATCTTAAAAAAAACTTGGTGGCACCATCTTTAAACATGAGCTAGATGATAAGGACATGGAGAGTTATGAGCAAATTTCTCAATGTTACAAGAGGACACTTGTTAAGTGACTAGCTACACTTATTCAAGAATAAAAGCTCATCAGATTTTTCATTTTATAATTGATAACCTTAGTTGATGCTAAAATTAAAGGTTTATCTATTCTTTTCTATTAAATACATTTTTGTTATGCTGAGAATTTACTATTTTTATTAAAATTTCAAAACTATAGGTTTCAATGTGTGCAAGGGGTGAGTAAACTTATCTATGATGTTTAAATATTTTCATGGACACTTGATCATGAACTTTTAAATATTACTAGATGTTGTGGAGGTTGAACTTGATCACTTTCTGAACATTCAATATCTCAAAATAGAAGACTTTTATATTTCCTCTTCACTTGATTAAATTTTACCTTTATTTTCCTATCGACAAATCCCTTGAAAGTGCAAGTGCTAGTTCAATTGTATATAGATGATATTAAATCCTTAAACAAGATGCTATTTTATATACATTAAATTACTATAATATAGACCTGCACATCACATAGATCCTTAACAATATCCCTACTTTAACCTTGAAAATTACCTATTATTATTATATAATGATTCTTACAAATATATTCCCTTCACATAATTTTACAATCTAACTTTATCTTGAATCAAACATCCTAATCTTCTTTTATTAATTCAATATTATATTTATATAATATTTTAAAACTCAACTTATACTATCTTAAATTTAATCACTAAATACTTATTTATTAATTCATAAGCATACTTATATGGAAGTGATTTTCTTAGATTCGAACTTGAAAATTATTTTATTCAACAAAGGTCTACTAAAAATAAATAAATTATTGACCGAAGAAGAAGGGCCAAGTTAGAAATCGTAATATATTAAAATCAAATTAAATAATCAGGAAGGTTGGACCAAAATGATCAAACCCACAACTAACCTACCTACCTTAAATCGGCTCGAAGTTAGGTAGTATAGAAGAATCATCTTGCACGTTCTCACACACCTTTAACTTTTTCACCTTTTAATTCCTCTCTCTCTACCTTTGGTTGGTTCGTTGAGTGCGTAGCACAACCCCCAATCATGACCTTTGCAAGGAGAACCCCTTTGAAGGGGTTGTACTTGCCCCACGTAGAATTTTTTTCTTTCTTCGCCCACAAACATTCTCATCCTCCTTTGGACGTAAACTTAAAAACAAAAGAGTGTGGCAAATAAAAAGAATATATAATTCCGGCTTCTCCTTACTTTGTTTTCTTTCAATCGGTGCCGCCAGTCAGACCAACTGACAAGCCGGTCGTATGTCAGCAGCTAGTCGAAAGCCGGCTAGGGGAGAAACCGGCCATCGCCGGCTACCAAGCATCGAGTCTACCTATACGTGTCGCCTGACCGGTTGAAGAATAGTCCATTATATACAGCCCTACTTTCTCGGCAAAAATCCACGTCGGAAAATTATCGTCCACGTCGATAATTGTGCTTTGCATAATTATCTTCCAGGTTGATAATTGTGCTTTGATTAATTATCGTGAAGTCCAAGCGAGCTTTGAATTACAGTGAGCTGTAAATTAGAGCATCAAGTGCCACGTCGTCAAGGAATCGCGCCCTCTTCTGTATTGCAAGGGATTCTCCTTTGTAGAGCGGAAAGCATAACGCAATAATGTTTATGAGGGTTTAGAGGCGCGGATCGGGCAGATGTTTTTTCAGATTACGGCAAATGCTCAGCTCGATCGCATTGGCGATTTTTTAATTGTCTTCTGCTTTTACTTCCTTATCCAATGAGCTGAATGTTGCGGCTTAACGCATTTCTCCAGCGAGTATTTCAGGCATTTGCTTCCTCGATGTATAACTGATGTCCGCGAGCTCAAAATCGTATTCTTCTTGTTTATCTCTATCCGCCACCAGAGCTTTGTGCCTTTCCGCCATTTCCGGGCCAGTATTTCCAGCATTTGCTCCGTTTGGTGTATAACGTGCATCGGCGGCCGGGAAATCATGTTGTGCTTGGTGCTCTCTATCCAATGACATAAATCTTGTGCTATTTCGTCATTTTCTTGTCGATATTTTCAGTATTTTTTCAATCGGGGAATAGCCTGCATCACCAGCCATAAACTTGTTGTTCTGATCGTAGCCCTCTATCTAATGCCATTAAATTTGCGCCCTTTTGGCCTTTCTATGGTCGGTACATTCAGCATTTGTTCTGTAACTGTAGAACTTACATCGGCGACCGTAAAATCCTGTATTGCATCCTATCATGCATCGAATGATATACATATTGCGCCTTTTTTCCGTTCATAGGCTGATATCTTAGCATTTTCCCCCTTCCGCGTATAACTGTTCAGACGGTGCTTTCCTCAGTGAATTTTGCTGGATTGAGGCTATTAGAGTTTAAGATTTGTGGATATATTTTCGACAGTACGAGATGTATGTGGCTCCGCCTCCTCAATCATCCGTTGGAAGCAGGCAAGGCAGAATGGACGAGTTTACAGTGACGAAGCGAGTCTATCAAATCTGGAAAGGCAGCAATGTAATGTGGATTCTTTTCCTTTCCGAAAAAAACTGCAGTTTTTTTTGCCTCTAATTTTGCCGTCCGTTTACAGGTCTTGATAGAGCGTTTTTAATCATCAATTTACAGAATAATCCTGATAGGCGATTTTCCTAGTGCAATAAGAGTATTCTAGAGATTTCTTCTGCAGCTTAACCTGGCCATTTAGTACAAAATAGAATGTGCACTGGCTTTTCCGATCTTAGGTTAAATATTGATATTAAACCCAATCTGTCCCCGAAAACTTCATTCTTTTTTATGGAGGATGTATTAACTGACAATTAGCGAAATAATTGACTCGTTACTTGCAGTATTTAAGTAGTTTACCTATTTTATTTTGAATTTTGCACTATTTTTCCGTTATCCTTCGGTTAAGCACCAAACTCCCCTGTAAAACTGCAATTTTTTCGTGCAGTATGCGCTTTAAGGAAATAAATCAAGTCATAAATTACAGTATTTTGCCTTGTTACCTATTTTGTTTTAAGTAGTGCTTGTCTCAATATTTACATGGATTTTATTTCTTTGTGGCCAGGTCAAGAAACTGAGTTTGTTTGAAACGGGCTGCAGTTATGTAGGAAGAAAATTGGAATATTTGGGATTTCATACAGGACCACTTTAAACTGGCTTTTGTGTTTGAGTTTAACTGGAAATAGTATATTTTTCCTGAACTTAGTAGTTGAGTGAAAATTGGGCTCATGTTTGATTAGGAACGGATGATATTCCGTTAAAATTCATAGCGAAATGGCAGATTTGACACTATTTAAGATAAGAGTATACCACATATGATTCACTGTAAGGTCTTCAGATAGGTGTCTTTTGCCTTTCTCTATGTATTTTTTTTTATCAAATATGGAACGATCATTTTCTCAATGAGTGTTTGAGAGATCAAAGGGTTTAGGTTAAAGATTGCGTCAGATCAGGGTCTGGTGCCAAATAACTTTGTTTAGGGTTTTATGATAATAGATTGGTTGTTGATTTGAAGGTGGCAAAATTCAGTGCTTAATCACTAACCATACTTATAAAGACACTTGAGTTCTAAGCTCGATTCTTATAAATTCCTGAAAAGCCAATATGCACCACTCCCTGAAGGAAGACAATTTGGATGACCTGGGGATTATACCTGGAATTGCAAATGTTAAAAGGTCCAATATTTTCACTTTTGAATACGTGGCTAGAGGATTTACAATAACTGATTGGGTGCTAAGGAAATTTTAGTTGGTGGTGAAGAGAGTGTCGTGGAAGCATAGCTTGGAAATTATTAGAAGAAACTTGATGTATATTTCTATTCCTATGAAAGTTTCAAAATCAGACATTTCTTATACGAATATTTGTAAGGATGGGTTTGGTTTTAATTCCTGAGAGTAATTTGCCTTTACCCCTGCTTCAAGCCTGGTTCAAACAGTGGAAGGTCAAGATTTCTGAAATTTAAACCAGCATTTGATGGTTGCAACCTGCTCTTGGTCAAAGGTTCAGGGTTTGCTAGTATTTTAGTTCTAGACCACGGAAGATGCCCATTTGTTCATGTTGTGAAAATTGTTTCACCAACTGAAAGCAGTGAGGGTTGGAAACCTTTGTTGCCACTCATGGAATCCTTTATTGCCACTCATCAGAGGTAGGAGAGCAATTATGATTAATTTCCGTAAAAGTAAACTCACACAATCATATACTTTCTAGTATGCAGGGAGCAATTGATTGAAACTCAAACTCACTTAAGCAGCTTATTTCTGGTACAAAAATTTGCATAAATTGGTCTCGTGAGTGATCAGACAGGAGAGCTTTGATAAGCTGAACTTTTGGGTGAATATCATATTCTTCATAAACAACATCAATCATTTGGAACAAGAAAGAAATTAGTTGAAAGGAAACCAAATAGTAGTGTTGACAAGCAGCGCATGCATCCTTACTATATTTGACTACATAACAACTGTTGCCTCCTAAAGCCATATTGTTTGGCTTGTTCATCCTTAGAAAATAGTGATGTGGGTCTGGGAGAAAGAAAAGAGCATGTCAAATTGTTGCATTTCAAAAGAACGACCAATTTAAAATGTTTATTGAGCAGTTGCAACAAATAACTAATAAGGGCAATTAGAGGGAGATTTCTTGATAGGATTCAGATTATGTAGTTTTAATGCCCTCTTTTCTTCTTCTCATTGCTCTTCTCTTTCTTTGTCTTCTTCTCTCAAAATGCAAAATGGTAAAATGAAAGAGTTTTTTTTTTTAGGTGTTAGTACCATTGTTTTAGCCTTTAGTGTTAGTATCTTTGCTTTAGGTTTAGGGTCGTTGTAAAGGGGGGTGAGGGTTCTTGTGGGCCCACCTGCTCTACTGGTTTTTTTCAATTATTGGAAATGTTTCTGATTTTTTTGTAGTACGGGATGGGTGGGAATGCCTTGGGGATACATCTCTGTGGAACATAGATATGTTCAAAAAATTGCAATTTAATCAGGGTAGGGTTAGGGCTTTTGAAAAATGGAAAAAAAATAGGGTTAGGGTTTTTTGAAAACAAGAAAATCTTTCAAAATCACAATTTATCCTGATTCAGACAATTTAATGGCGATTAAGCAGCTAAAACTTGCAAGAAAGCCAGAACCCGCAATTTATTCCAAAAATCATTAAAAGTTGCTGCCAAAAATTGTCCCCAGGTCCTGATTGTGATTTTTTTTGCAATTAATTCTACTATGGTTGAGATAATGCAGTCTAAGGTCTTTTCAATTTCTAGTTGTATGTTGCATTCTTCTGCATTCAGGCAGCTGGGACAATCGTATCCATTTTCTTCTGACCAAAACAAATCTTGCTTGCTATCTGATTCTGCCTAGTCAACTCCAATGATAGTATCACTACAATATATTAGTTTGTTCGCATGTGCATGCAGATTAAAGTTTGAGGTTCCTGCAGTTGTTTGTTTTTCTCTGATATATTATTCAACACCTGCTAAAATTTTGGGGAAACAAAGCAAACCTGTAACCAAGAGAAGGCAAAGTTAGTCATTCTTTCCTTGACTGATTCCACTACCAGACTATCTTGGCTTTTGGCCACATGTTCATGTTCATATTGTAACATTGGAAAATACGACTGTAAGTTGAAAACAATTAAATGGAGATTGCCCTATACTTTTCTACTTTAAGTTATTGGTTCAAATTTTCTTTATTGTTTCCCAACAAGGCATGATCTGTGTGGAATACGGGTTGCCATCTTTATATGTGTATAGCAACATGCACGATTTTTTCTTTTTGTGAACCCCTAGGTTTTCTTGATTGTACACATCTTCAAGATTAGCACAAAGTTCTAAATAAGATAATTCATTGATAACGACTAACGAGTAATTAACACATTCTTCTACCATTCATCGTATATAGTGGGATAACTCTTACAGGGCATCTACACCAACACATGCGTAATGTATGCTAAAAAGTGTTTATTAGAATTACCAAGCATGATATAGATCTGCAGAATGCATGCTGTAGGGCATTTTCATATTTTACCTTTAATCATAGTTGCAGGAAGAAGTTTCTCCAAAGCTGGGACACGTTTCCCATCTGCGGTATCGGTACAGAGATGTCCCCAGTTGCAATAGACATCCTGACTGGGCTTCTGCTGTCTCCAAATTCAGATACCCTAAAATGTTGCTGTCTCCGCCAAAAAAGAGCATAAATTTTTTTAAAATGAAAAAACAAAACCATACAACACATCGTGTTGACTGTCTAATTCATAGAAAATGCAGGAAAAACTTCCACAAAACTGTGCAATGATTTTCAAGACACTGGACATATATTTGGACAGTTGTAGCCCTTTTTAATACATTAATAGAGTTGCCTATGTTTGTTCTAGTGGACTTGTAGCTAACAACACTGCAATGTTTGACAATAAACTTTAAAGCAGACAAAATTATTACATATATGAAAAAGCCAAAATCCCTAATCTGCGAAGCCCTGTGGGCCACTACCGAACCTACAAATCTTTCAAACTTGTTATCAGTCAACCTACAACATCAAACAATTGATCTTTTCAGTTTTCCTCTTGTTGAACTTGACATTCAAAGTTTCAATATTTCATTTTTTAATTTTTAATTCTAGCAATATATATATATATATATATATACAACATGCATACATATGTACGTATACATGTATACTTTTAAATGCGTAGATACATACATACATATATGTGTGTGTGTGTGTGCGTGTTTGTGTACCAGTCTCCTGGTAACTATGCTTTTACTGCATTTGGTTTTTGCTATGAAAACATTGATATACTCATACTCAACAGTTTCTTCTTCCACCACATTGTATGTATAATGATGGATCATAAGATGAGATGAACTTGACATTCAAAGTTTCAATATTTCATTTTTTAATATTTAATTCTAGCAATATATATATATATATATATATATATATATATATACAACATGCATACATATGTACGTATACATGTATACTTTTAAATGCGTAGATACATACATACATATGTGTGTGTGTGTGTGTGTGTGTGTGTGTGTGCGTGTCTGTGTACCAGTCTCCTGGTAACTATGCTTTTACTGCATTTGTTTTTTGCTATGAAAACATTGATATACTCATACTCAACAGTTTCTTCTTCCACCACATTGTATGTATCATGATGGATCATAAGATGAGATGATTGATGCAAGTCTCCCTATGCATCAATGCTTATTTTGCTTGGCAGTTTAGTGTCAGATATCTTAAAAATATTGTGATATATTTCAATATATATTTTCTTGGCAGGGTTCCCGACATTTACTTCAAAATATTGCGACTTTTTCAAGGTATCTTTGACTGCAATTTTCACCAATATCAATTATTGGTGAAATGTCATTGCTAATATCACAATAAATTAGTTTTTGTTCTACAGGCATCAAACTTGCAAGTTTTTGGTCATTCTACTCTAGAACTTTTATAAATGGGTTATACACCTTGAACGGTGTAAGTAGC
This sequence comes from Sequoiadendron giganteum, assembly GCA_007115665.2. Taxonomy (NCBI): domain Eukaryota; kingdom Viridiplantae; phylum Streptophyta; class Pinopsida; order Cupressales; family Cupressaceae; genus Sequoiadendron; species Sequoiadendron giganteum. The sequence goes on from CM021103.1 coordinate 657,624,126, forward strand.
TGTTAAGATTTCCAGACGCCATTATTGAATAGCAGTTAGATCTGTTGCCAAGGGACAACAGCAATTATTGCTGTCATTATTTTAAAAATGAATGTGGCTATCTACAGTTATGAAGACACCTGGTACAATTGGGTTTGTAAACCTTGTGAATAGGGAACATGGCTGTTGTTATTGTGATTAGTGACTGTGACTGCTGCCTTTGATAACAGCGAACACTGCTGTCATTATTCATGATTTGTGAGCATAGTCATTACTAGACAAAACTGTCAAATGATTATGCTATCTTTTGACTTGTCATTATTGTTGCATCACAACTGTTAGTGCTATCATTGACTCGTTGTCATTTCTACTTATCAATGGATATTGTTGTCATTATTTCATTTGTAAAATAGTTATATGATTGAGGCAATTGTTTGGGAATTTTCATTGTTATAGATCAGCTGTTTTATTAAGGTAAGCAGAGATTTTGAAAGGGCCCAGACCCTTGTACAAAAATACCATAAAAGAGAATAAAGTAAGTGGGAAACTAAGATCCTGACCCTTTACAAAGCTGCCATAAGGCAAGGAAAGACAGGCCCAAACTGGCCAGATACAACAGAGAAGTAGCACAACCTAAAGAGAGGAACAGCAGCAGCCAAGCTGCAAAGAACTGCAGCAAGCAAAAGAAAGAGTTGGGACCCCCAGGGTCCCTCTTAGACAATCCCAGGCCTAGGGTTGGCCTCTCGCCCAACACTCAAACATGAGTTTGAGGAAGTGATATAGGAAGACCTTTCTTCCTCCTTACAACAGTCCAGGAGACATTAGCATCAAAATTCTCAGAACGAGGGGAAGCATGGGGGGATTCCTCCATAGAGAGTCTGTCAACATGTGAGGAGAGAACCATAGAAAGATGAGGTAAAGGGTGACCATCCACCACCGGAGTATTTGGAGCTGGTTCGAAGCTAAGGGCAGATCGGGTTGTGAGGTCAGGGCAGGAGCTTCCTCAACAGGGTTCGAGGGACATGTCAGATGTGCCGAAAACAAAAGACTTGTCCTCTTCCTAAGAAGGGTCATTTGACGAAGAATGAATAGTTAAGTAATCTTCGTTAGCATCCTTCCACCATGTAGCAGAGCCCTTGTGATGAGAGAGAGGACAATCCATAGCTAGGTGACCAATGGAGAAGCATTGATGACATCTAAAGGGGAGGCTCTCATAATCAGGAGGTTGAGTCCAAGGCCTATCCCCGACCATCAAAACCGCATCCTCGTGAAGAGGCCTGGAGATGTCAATATCCACCAGAATGCGAGCAAAAGTAGAGTGCCCCATGTAGGAAGTGGAATCATAAACTTTCGAGAAGCGACCAATAGAGTTGCATATGGCCTCATAACATGAAACCTCCCAAAATTGTAGAGGGAGGTTCAAAAGTCTAACTCACACCGGACACACATTTAATGGCTTAGTAAGACGGTTAAAGGAGGTTGACCAAGGCTTAACGGAGAGAGAGTGCTCCCCCCCAAATCCATAGCTTGCCCAACACCAAATTTCTGTTCTCAAAAGAGGCAAAGGAGGCAATGAAAAAACCTTTAGCACAAGGGAAGAGCTCAATCTTACCCGCCACAAGAGGTCTCCAAGAATCCAACACCCACTTGTGAAGGTTAGGAAGAGAAGACCAAAGATTGAAGAATCGACACACTAGACCCCATGTTGGTAGAAGTCCTCATTTTCCACCACATCTTGGCCACAAACCACCATTGGGGATGATTTGGCACAGCAAAGTGGACAAGGTTTCTCCCTCAAAGGGCGAGCAGCATTAGAACTACTTGTCTGACTGCAAAAGCAAGCACCAAAGAGGGGGCACTAGTAGCAGAAGGCTTTGCCACACCATTAAGAGTAGCAGTAGAGGAACTAGGGAGAGGGTTGCAAATAGCCTTGACACCAACCACAGGAGGTGAACAAACCTTGGGCATGAGCATATTACCAGCACCAAGGTCAAAAACAATAGGCAATGCACTAGAAGCAAATTGCACACCAACAATAACAACAAAGAAACCCTTGATAGGCGACACTGCAATCACAACAGACCATGCATCAACAACAAAAGAAATAGCAACAACAGATGATCCCATGACAGATGGTGCACCATAAACATGAAGCACACCCGTGGCGGATGGAACAACAGTAGCAGATGACCCAGAGACAAACAATGCACCAACAATAGATGTAGAGGAACCATGGATCCCTGCAACAAACAGCGAATGAGCGGGGGCGCACATTTCAAAAAGCGAAAAATAACACAATGTATTGTTGTAATGTTGTATCGTTGAGATTCTTGTCATCATTATTGTCTTTTGACATAACTCCATTTATGATTAATAATCTTCTTATGATTACTGATCAGTAATCATAAAGCGAAAAATAACACAATGTATTGTTGTAATGTTGTATCGTTGAGATTCTTGTCATCATTATTGTCTTTTGACATAACTCCATTTATGATTAATAATCTTCTTATGACTACTGATCAGTAGCAATCTGTCATTATTGTGACCTATACATTCTTTATCATTATGATGTTCAGTAGCATCCTTATTAGTACCGTGATCCATTAATATGGGCATCGATACTGCTGTCAACATTATAGGAAATATTGCTAATCAAAGTGATTAATATGAATTATGAAACATTGTTAATACAGGACATTGCTGTCCTGAAATGCCAGGCATGAATGTTGCCCCTGCTGTAAACTTAAGAGGTATTTGAAGAGGTTAGGGAGACTTTTGTTTTCAACTGTAGTTACCATTTAGTGTATGATTTATTCTTTTCGACTTGATAGTTAAGGAGAACAGTAGGGTTAATGAGTCGTATTTACGTTAGTTGCATTTCATTGCATTGAAGGTTCATTATCATTATGGTAGAGTTATTTATTAATATTGTTAAAGACATTTATATTACAATCATCTATAATCAGCAATCTCAAAATTAATGATAAAAGTCCATAGTTAAATTCATGATGTACACTCTTGTTTACTTTCACTCTCACTCTCTATGTAATTAGGATGGCTTTAAATGTAAAAAACATAAGTTATTTCTCTTTTTTTAAAATTTTTTTTACCTCATTTTTTGGTTTCTCGATATTTTTCTGGTATTTTTCCAATAATATCCTGAAAAATTGGAAATACCTGTCTTTTTAGATGCCAAGAAATTCCCGAGAACAATATTTGCTTCTATGGTGTAGATTCATGTACATGGCATGCATTTTTCTTTTCTATGTGAAATGTTCCTTTGTATTTCCTTGCAGGGAATTTCATCAGGCCCGCTACTTGTTTCTTTCACATTTAATGTTTTTGGCAATGTAGAATTTATTTTCTGATCTTTTTTTTTCCGAATAACTACAAGTCTACAAGTGCAGATGGTGTTATTTTTCTATATGATATTTTGTATTAATAATTTATATCAATTTCCCACATTAGAAGCATGAATTATTTTCTATTTTCCTGATTTGGCCTTGTCCATGAAAATTGCAGGGTACAGACATCTACTTTAAAATGATCTGAAGTCACCTTCTACTTGGTCTAATGTTTGATGTAACCATCAGTTTGTTATTCCCCAGATTTGTATGTTATATTTGTTATGGATCATAAGGTGTTATGATTGATGCGAGTGTTAAAATAACATCTATGTTCATTTTTCTAGGTTATTTTGTGTATATTCGTGTTCATCATATTACGTTTGTTTGTTTCTTAAATTCATATATCATTTTCCCCATGTTTATGTTATGTTCCATTGCATTTCTTTGTAGTTGTCGGGAATTTCTCAGCATATTTTTCATGTTTATTGAATATTTTTGCTGATCTTCTGATTTTCCATTACTGCAAGTGTGTCCAGTTCTGGGTTTCTATAATATCTTGTGAGTCTACCATTTTTTTCTTTTCCTTTTGGAATGAGTGGATTAACATTTTGTTTTCTGTTGCATTGTGCAGAAGTTCTTTCTTAGTGGAAGGCTTATATTTGGTCCAGATGTGCGGTCATTGGTGATGACCTTTTGCCTTGTAGTAGTTCCAGTGGCAGTATTTTGTAGCTTGGTTGCCAATGAACTTGTGAACAAATTCCCTCATCATCTTGGAATTTTTATAATGGCTATTGCTATTATCTTCACAATTTATGTGAGTGCTCATTTTCTGCACCTTGTAAAATTTTAACTTTAGTAATGGAATGTGCATGCATGTTTGAAGTCTACAATAAGATATTTTAATTAGAGCTTCCCATTGCCCAATGTTATATATATTTGTTAAGTAGTTCTTTTGAGATTTGGTCAGCAGATGGGGAAGACACATGTCAATCGACATTGCTTTATTGATATTCAAATCGTATGTTCATAGTCAGTGGACACACTTGATAGGAATTTCAGATGAAAACAGTTTTTAGAGAAAACACGGCTATCTAGCTTAACTCATGTCTTTTGACTTTAATGAATGCCATATTTTCTGATTTTATATGACCATTTAGATAGATGGATTAGAAATTTAAGAATCTTCAACAAGTATATCAACTTCTCTTTCATTTCTTTGGATGCAACCTCTAATCATATGATTAAACATTTTCTTTTGAAGCTCAAGTTTTCCATTATGTATCATTCCCTTTGTTCTCTCTACAAGAAAGGACAACGAGATTAAATTGCCATAGGGAAATACGGGGATGCTTCCTGAGCATCCCTGCCCTTGTACCCATATGGGTGTGCAGGCATGACCAAGAAATGTCCCTTGGCCATTCCCAAAATCATTAAATTTATGGAAACATCCCTGAAATGGGGAGTTGTGACAAGGAACTTCCCAGGGACGTCCAGACATCCTTGGGATGGCTGGGAATGTCTTAGACCTTCCTCAAGAATCTCAGGGAAGGCCTGTTTGAGAACATAACTTATTAAAAAAAAAGGTTGATGAAGTTTTGAACATTTCATTTGGTGTAATGAAACTTTTTAAGTTATTATATTTGTATACGAATTTAGAAATATTCAATATTTAGTGGTATGCATGCATAAGAATTCAAATCACAAGTTGGCTTGATGGCTGTACCCTGCCATCCCCAGAAAATGGCCTTCTGTCACTGCCGTTGCAATTGCTTGGCAGGCTCAATGGCTCAAGTCGCAGATTGAAGACTGGGAGCTATAATGCACAGTTTTTAGAAGTGTTGTCAAAATGAGGTCAGAAAGTGAAATATTTATTACTCAAACTATTCCCTATCATATACCTTTTCCCTTACACCTTGAGTTAAAGCATTAACATTTTAAAGGCCATAAATTATAGCATGTAAAAAGTTTAGATTTTAGAATAATAATATGTAAAATACCTGTTAGCCATATTCCAGGAGTCAAATACAGATAATAAGTAGTGGTCTGTATCATTACCAAAAAGAAATCGGTCATAATTTCCTATATTTTGAATTTTATTATTTTATTTAAAAATTTAAAGTTTTCCTCAGAAAAAGCCTCCTGTCACTGCTATTCCTGAGTCACATTCCTGCATGTCCTGCCAGTCCCATCCTGGATACACCCTGGAAAACAGATTTATCACTCCCTTCTCATTCTGTGACTTCTTGAATAGTCACTTATTATTCACTCTTTGTGTTTACCAACACCTTTGAATTCAAGGCTTAATTGATTGCTTAGTTAAAAAATTTAGATCTAATGAGAGCAGCAATTTACTTAATGCGAAGTCAAATGATGTATTTTCATTTCTCTAAGCATCTGTTCCTTTGTAGTATACTTGTTTGTTTGGGATTTTGGATCTTCTATAAATATTCGTATAATCTTCATACAATAAAAAACTTATCAAAACTCTTTATTTCTTCAAAAGATTCCTATTATTTCCCTCATCCCCTTTTGGAAGATTGTAGAGCCCTGCACGTTGTAACATTTTAAAAAGCTCATTCTCTATTTCAGTTTCTTCAACGTTTGAAGCCTGTTTGTCATTTCAAGCATTTGTTTGACAAGGATGCAAGGTGTAACAGCATTTTCTGTTAACTGACATGCCTGTAACTTATATCACTGAAAAAATCTTCCCTAGACCCAAATAATAATCACTATTTGGAATGCTTTGGCAATGGACTCCTGCAAACATGTGAAAATGTTTCTCCAGATAAATTTCTGGAATGTTCCTGAATGGAAATGCCCAGATTAAATCTGCTGGATGTTTCCAGATCCATGAGAGGTGTTTAGGATCCAGTCTCCACTTCATTTCCATACAACAGAATAGTAAGAAAAAAACATTTGTTGACAATAAAAAACAATTAAATACATTAAATTTCCAGTCCATAGTATTGGATTTTGAATGTTTCTGGATTTAACTGTGTAATATTTTTTCCATCAATGCTTCGGATCACACTGTGATCCATCATCAGGATGTAGATATTAAAAAACAAGATTAAAAAATATATAATGTCAATCATTTTATTGTATTGTTTCTGTCACTCTATATGTGTATGATATGGGGTTTCATGTTTCATAACATTTTTTTTTTTTTTTTTGATGGAGGTTTCAGACCTGCGAGGCAGCCCAGCAGAGGCATGAAGCCTGCAAGCTGCCAACCAGCGAAGGCCACCACATAAACGATTTAGGAACCCGATAAGATAATTGTTTCCAAACTTTCACATATCAACAAATTTCAGGTGTTGATTTCAAATGGATTTTCACTTATGAAATATCCTCAGGGTTTTAATTTGCCTTAACCAATTTTCAGATCCTTGGTTTAAGTTAAATCTTTATCACACAAGCAATTAACTCAATAACAAACAACTTCAGTCTGCTTCAGAGTCTGCTAAAATAATCCAACCAAAAATTTCAATCACAGAATTGAGGGATGGCAAGTATTCAAGTTCAGAAAATTATTGATTCGATTGTCTGAGATAAACAGGTGATCTAGATCTGATACAGAGCTTACAGAGATTGCTGTTGTAGGTAGATTACATATGATTGGAAATGACTGACCCTTATCCACTGTAATATCCTTTCAGGTCTGCCCTGTGATCTAAGGTGTGAAAACCTCAGATGTTGGGGCACTTAACACCCTACCTCAGAAATCTTCAGTGCAGCGAATCTGTCTTCAGAGAAAGTGCGCTCTATGATTGGAAGTTTATATTGGATCTGACCTGAAATGCGAGTCCTCCAAGGGTCTGTCTCTTTGAGATTGCTGTAGGTATCCAACAATCTCAAAATGTCTGCTAAAGTTACTCACTATAGCTGATCACTGTAGGTTAGCCAGGAGCACATTGAATGTCTGTTATAGCTATCCCTTTTTGCTGATCGCTGTAAATGACTAGATCTGGCAGCTGCTGTGATCTTCCTTCCCTAAGAGATCTGAGTTGTTTCCTTTCCTGGCCAAGCACAGTTCTGGAATAGCCATGTTTTGCTACCTCCACTATGGACTGGTGAAGTTATGATGTCTCTGCAGATTGCAGTTAGTTCCCTCACAGTCCAGTTCTCTACCAAAACTGACCAGCTTGCATGATATACCTCCTAAATAGGGGTGCATGGGTTCAATAATCTGAACGCCTACTTGTAAATTTGAATTTGAATTTTTATCTATTTATTAATATTTAGTATTTACTTTCCAATAACTAGGGTGCCAAATTTGAATTTAAAATCTTATTTATTTATTATTTTACTTTATATTATTTATATTATATAATATTAGTATTGAAAAACACTATTTCAAATAATAATAATAGCAAGATTATTGGCGGGGAAAGGGACATGACAACTTAACGTGTCTTACAAATACTAAGGGTCTTAAATTTACACCTAGCATTTTTTTCCTATCTAATTTGTTTTATCGAGTCCTTATTTTTACAGCTTTGTGTGTTCCATATAATTGAATTTTTTTTAGATTCATGTTAGTCTGACTCATCTGCACAGACTAATGATATAAATACGTTCACAACTAGCAGGCTTGCGCTGAAATGTGGTGCATAGCAAATATACATCTTAAACCCCTATCTCATTGCAACTAATAACCATATTTCATGCAGCCATTATTTCCACGATGGAAATCAATCTTTCAACATTCCAATTGCAATTCACAGTATTATCATCTCTAAGTGTATCATCCCAATATTAGAAAATTGAAACATAAGACTCCTAAACTTGAATTATCCCTCTTGGATTATGACACTTGTCAATCCATGCCATTCTGTAAGCATTTAAACTGTAAAATTTCACGTCATTAAGTATCAAATATATAGTCTGCACTTCCTTTCGAACTTTTTTTAGACAAATTGCAGGTCCATGTATTAGCAGCAAATTGTATAACTTGTAGGCCCATGCATTTTCCTGCAGCTGCTACAGCTGCAATTCAACTTGTTTTTTGAGTGCTTATTTTTTGTTTTCTTTATGCATCTCATCTAAGTGTGTTGCATTATGATTCTTAAATGAGTGTGCTAAAATCATCTGAATTGAGTAAGGTGAACAATTTACTTGAGACTATGCTTGCAAAGGAGAGGAACGCACTCCAGAAATTTGAAATTCATAGTTTTATGAATCTTTCCACATTCCATTTGCAATTCACATTGTTATCATCTATAAGCGTATCATCCCAAATTATTCCCAATATTAGAAATTTGAAACATAAGACACCTAAACTTGGGTTATCCCTCTTTTGGATTATGATACTTGTGAATCCATGACATTTTCTCAGTGTTTAAATTGTAAACGTTTCACATCATTTAATATCAAATATAGTCCGCACATGCTTTCAAACTTTTTTCTCAGACAAAGTGCACATCAACATATTAGCAGCAACTTATACAGCTTGTAGGTCTACACATTTTCCTGCAGCTGCTATAGCTGCAGTTCAACTTGTTTTTTGAGTGCTTCTTTTTGGTTTTTTTATGCATCCCATCTAAGTGTGTTGCATTATGATTATTAAATGGATGTGCTAAAATCATCCGAGTGAAGTAGGGTGAATAACATACTTATGACTAAGTTTGCAAAATGATTTACTTATGACTAAGCTTGCAAAGGAGAGGAATGCACTCCAGAAAGATGTATTGTTTTAATTACATATTCATCTGTTTCAACTGCACAGACTAATAAGATAAATGTGTTCACAAGTACCATGCTTGCCAATGGAATGTGGTGCACAGAAAAAAAATATTTTAAACCCCCATGATGCACGGAAAAAAGACAGTTTAAACCCCAATCTTGTGGTACCTAATAAGCTTATTTCATGCAGTCATTTTTTCCATGAGGGAAATCATGCTTTCCACATTCCAATACTAATGTGCAGTGTTATTATCTTAATGTAGCATCCCAATTGTAGAAATTTGGATTCTAATCTGCATTTCAATGTTTTGTACAGCCTCAACAACCACATCCCCAATGGTTATGCCCTGTAGAATTAGTAGGCTGAACAGCATTAATGCAAGGCCAATAGAATGATAGGAGTAACATGGTATTTGTTTGCGATGGATTAGTTGTTTCAGGAGTAAGAACAGTGATTGTTTTTTAACATTGCTCAACAGCAAGTGCTAGTTTGTTGTTGAGAGACATCGAATTCAGAAGGTGACCTGGGTGTCTAGTTATTTCCATTAGCTGTGGCACAACCCTGTTTTTGGATATTTCTCGCTAGAAGTAGTCTGCCAAGTGTCCATTCACAACCATTTTGGCCAATGCTCCAAAAACCATACTTAATATATTCCAATGAGTTTGAACAAAGTCTCTTCCCTTCTATTAAAATCCTAGCACTGTGATTCCTCTGTTTCCAGGTCTCCCAGTGAACTAGCAGCCTTTGTGAAGCACCAGATATTCCAAATTATACCCTTTCCCATTTCTGTCCTGTCTCCTAGGTATTGGCTCTTTGCATTCTTTTGGGCCGAATGATTATCTTGTCCTCCTCTAAAGCTACATCTCTGATAAATTATGAATTGAAATTTTGTGATTTGTGAGAAAACAATTAAATCAACTTTTACTCTTTCCACTTCTAGCAGAAATTTGGAGTATACAATTGTGTATAAAAGCTTTCATAATGATTTGTTCATAGTAGTGTTGTTTTGATCTTTAAAGATCAGTTTCTTGCATATTTCTATCATTTATTTGGTTCAGTACTTGCTTGATGTTTATTGGAAAAATAATTGATTGTAGCACTATAACTAATTTTTATTTCATTTGGTTGTCAGTACTTGCTTGATGCTTATTGGGAAAAGAATTGATTTTAGCACAATAACTAATTTTTATTTCTTATTTCACTTACCAGGATTTGTTTCTTCTTCTTCTCACATCCGCAAGAGATCCTGGCATAGTACCTCGTAATGCATTCCCTCCAGAGCCAGAGTATGAGACTGAACGTCCAGAATGGGGAGGTGATGGAACACCACGATTTAAATTACCACGTACAACAGATGTGATTGTAAATGGGGTTACGGTGAAGAGTAAGTATTGTGATACTTGCATGTTGTATCGTCCTCCTCGTTGTTCACATTGTTCTATCTGCAACAACTGTGTTGAGCGATTTGATCATCACTGCCCATGGGTTGGGCAGTGCATTGGCCAAGTATGTACTTTTCCTTAGTGTTCAATGATTTAACACTTATATTCTGTGAAGGACTGACTCATTTCCAATTTTGTTTGTTGCACTAGGGAAATACACAAGATCATAAACATTAGAAGTCAAACCAACTGTATTATCCTTGATTTGTTTGGTCTATTAAGAGTTATAAAGTTGTGGAAGCATACCGGTTTTAATCGGTTAGCCATAGTTCATTCTATTCTATGTACAAATAACTTAATAAGGAAATCAATCTATAATAGCCAAATCTGTTAAGGTAGCAAGGAGGTGTATGCCTTTGTATAGAGTATTATTCTAATATCTGAATGATGCCTCTTCAAAGGGGAACATTAGATAAGCAATCTGTAATTCCTTTATTTGAAAGTAAGTTCTGAGGTCCTGGTTAAAAGCCCCGAACTTTCTTATTTTTTATAATGCATATTGGAAATGCCCTCATTCCCTGTCTCTGTTTGACATAAATTTTTGATTGAAACATAATGATTTATTCAGTTTTAGAGCTTGTTTCTTACTGTTAATGATCATTCGCAAGGTTTTCATAAAACTCATGGGACAACTGCTTTCAACAGCAACCATCGAAGTGCATTTGTATTTAGTCAATGCCTTCTATACATGACATCTCAGACATGCTTCAATACATGTAATATGAAGTATACAATTTTTGTAGAACTTTCTTTATTTCCATCCTATTTCATCCAGCAATTATTCCCACGTTTGTTGTGTTTTTCCAAGTGGAACTTTTGTTGTAGTCACACACCTTAGGTTAAGTTCAGTTGGTTAAGTATAGCTAGGTTAGAATTATTTTCTAAACACCTAATGTGCAAGTTGTCACGAGTTTGTCATGTGCAAGTTGCATATCCAAACATATGCATTTACTAGGGTGTTCATAATCTATAAATAGAATACCTCCCTTACTCATCTTGTATGAAGAAGGATAACAGAAAGAAGGTGAGAAATGGTTGAGAAATTCCATGAGAGAAGCTCATTCAAGAAAGAAGTAAATCTAATTTCTTGTTTTTTTAGAGCTATTTTTGCCATTGAATACAATAGTTTCTTGTATGGCTCTATGCAAACATTAGATCTTGGTGTTCTGATGAACAAATGTTGTTCTGACTCTCTAAGTGCATCCACAAGTTTTTACTCGAGTCTTAACTATGTTAGAAAGACAAAACAATTGTATTCAAAGGTAAAGTAGGACTAACAGAATACAAATTAGGATCACTTCCTTGAACAAGCTCCTCTCTTGGAGTTTCTCAACAATTTTTCACCACTTGCATAGTTTCGTCAGCAACTCAGCCAACTAACTATTAAGTTTCATGCAGTTGATGTCAGCTGTTGGTATTTGTTGAACTATTTATTAGTCAATTTTCTTTATTGCATGTCTGTATATAATATTTATCCTCTTTACTCCAAGCACACTTACGTTCTATTTATCATTTGTATGCAGCGCAACTATCGGTACTTCTTTATGTTTGTCTTCTCAACAACCATACTGTGCATCTATGTATTTGCCTTTTGTTGGGTGCTAATTAGGAAAATCATGGAGGAAGAGCAGATGGGCATTGGGAAGGCAATGCTAAAATCACCAGCATCAATTGTACTTATAGTCTATACCTTTATTGCAGTTTGGTTTGTTGGAGGGCTGACTTCATTTCATATTTATTTAATAAGTACAAATCAGGTAATATTTATATAATTGATGCAGTTATTAGAAGGTTTCTAGCCTCTGTTTCTTTTCTGCTGTAACCTTCTTATTTTTGGTTAAAATATTTTCATTTTTGAAGCTTTATTTTTTCTTATTCAGTATGGTTATAGGACAAAGGCATTAGTTTTGTTTGTTCATGGAGGTTTGCATCTGGTATATTGCAGACCACTTATGAGAACTTCCGATACCGATATGATAGTAAGATGAATCCATATAATAAAGGATTGCCACAAAACTTCAAAGAAATATTCTTTACAAAGATGCCTCCTTCAAAGAACAATTTCCGAGAAAAGGTGCGACAAGACTTCACAGGTTATAGGGTAGCTAATCCTTCAATAGACAGAGATAGTTTCAATGCAAAAATGTGCAAAGGAGGTAGTGACCTTGAAATGGGTATTAAGCCTTCATGGCCAGCTGTTGGGATTGGAGCTTCAGAAGATTTACAGGGCCAAAATCTAGAAGCTGTAGACACAAGAAGTGTAATGCAATCAAGACGGTCCAGTTGGGGTCGCAAAAGTGGAAGCTGGGAAATAACACCTGATATTCTTGCCTTGGCTGCTGGGGTTGGTGCCGAAGGTAGTCGTGCTGTAACCAAGACTTCACCGGGGAACAATGATTGATGGTGATCAAAAACCATGAAAATGTCATTTATTATTAGGCATATTAGAAAATTTCAAATCAAATGATGTGATTTGTTTTGTTTGCAATTCAATTCTCATAATTTCCAGAGCCTGCAAATGGATTGTGGATTGATTTTAAAGATAAACAACATTGACTGGTGGCAACCCAGGACAGGCCAATACTGACACTCTGACACTGCAACTTCAGGTTCAGATTTCATGTGCTTCAGAAAATTATGGAGACACTAAGTATTGTATTTTAGAAGGAAAAATGCGTCATTCACCATAGAGATGGGTGGATGTTGTATGCTTCGTTGTGCATGCTTTTAGGAATTACAGATTCTTTTGGGTCAGATCTCAAATACTCAAAATTGATGGTAAAGTGTTTCAATTGTTAAAACTTGACATGTATTATTTGCTGGTTTCTTTTAAGCTTTCATGGCAAATTATGTATGGGGTTGATTTTAACAGTGGACTATTGTACATCTATTAATATAATCTGGGATTATTTTGCTTGATTTGGCATTCAATGAAAATCCTTTTATATTTGAGGAAGGTGAGGGCAAACTTTAGATGATTTATGGTTTGAAGAATAGGGAAATTGTAGCTTATTCAGAAGTTTATGGTTAAACTCTCAATTCTTGGAATTTTTTATGGTTCTGTATGCTTAGACCTTTCTATGGCTGCAACCTTTTTTGGGGCAGTACATTTCACAGCAAAAGTTATGATAGTTGAGTCAGAACTGAAATATACAAAACTTTGATAGAGAAGGCAGCACATTGTATGGTTATTTGCTTCTAATTGAGTGAAGTACGGTTACCCCAAAGAACAAGTGGAATTCAATTATACTGGACTGTAGGAATCAAAAAAGCATCAAGATATTTAGACCTATGCTTCATACTACCGCATGCAACCAATTTTAATAATCATGGAGTTTCTGATCATCAAGAAGATTATTGTGGCTTCAAAGATGCCAAACATTGAGGTACAAAAGAGGGATTTAATGAAAATAAATAAAACAAGTAAAACCAAATGGATGCCTTAGGCTAGTAACCCTCATGAGGTATAAAACATTTTCTTATATTTTGAAGAGTTTGAATGCTAGTGTTGCAGATGCGCAGTTTGGTTTCTTGCATGTTAAAGCATTGCAAGTTCCTTAGCCTGACCAGTCTTGTGCCTTAGAGCTTGAAATTTATACTTTCTTTCCATTTAAAATCAGTCGATACTTGTGCAAGATTTGTCAATGAGGCAAACAAACCCAATATCTTGATCCCAAGAATGAGCACAATAGCAAAAACACAAAAAAAATTGAAAATTGCAAAATGCAATATAATAGTTACTCCAAATAGAGGATACAATACAAGCAATCAGATGAAGCCTAAAGTGTTTGATAAGCCCATCAAGGCACTAGAAGATGGGGAGGAAGGACAAGAGTCCTTAGCCTTTCAACATGGACTCTATGAAAGAGGAAGATACTCATAATCAATCCTGAGTTCACGTTACTGGAAGGATCTTCCTTTGAATCAATATCATCTATTGAGGATTCCATTATGAAGAAAGGAGAAGTGCAGGAGAACAAGCTAGAAGAGCTTTCCTCAAATTGAATCAATGAATAGGTCATGAGTCTTAGGATCTAATAGTTGATCCTTAACCCCATTAAGATATTCGACAAAGATGCAAGGCTGACTTTGAGGTTCCTAAGCCCACGTCTCTTTGAAGGAATGCGTGCTCATGTAGGGAAGCCAAAGTCTCTAAAATGTTGTACAACTAGGTTTCTGCCACACCAAGCTTCATAAGGGCTGATCCCTTTCAAGGCCTTACAAGGAACTTGATTTTGAACATATGTAGTGAGATCAAATGTGAATCACGTAGCTGATCAACTCACTAGGGACCTATTATTCTTTTGCTTTCGGAAATTATTATGTTGTAGAATGTAGGCAACTAAATGCTAAAAGTCAATCCACTTAAGAGAAAAAACTGCCTCAATCTATGGTTCGCATATTGTCTAGCAATTTCTATTGAGTATAATTGGAGATATTGTACACATCCATCAAGTAGTTTATATTGAGTAATTAATTATATTAGGTAATTATGAGGCCTAGATGGGTTTAGTGGTTTTACCCCTCCATTATGTTACTAGGAGGTCTATATAAAGAAGGTAATAAAGGATAGGTGATGAGTATGATATTATGTTTGGGATCTCTTATAGATATAGTGTGAAACAGTTGTAAGTGTGAAATGCAAACATAAAAGATAAGATTCCAAGAAACAAAATATCAAACTTCAAATTGAATTATATACTCATCTTTGATAGAGTGAAAAGATGAATTTGCATAAATATAATGAATTGAAATCAAAATGCAATACCTCTTGATAAATGGGTGTGCTTTGCAAATGATAAAACGTTTGTTGCTCGCTTTGATAGTACATACTTGCTCCAAATTAGGATGATGAAATGATGGATTTGATTTCAATTATAAATTTTTGATAAGATGGATGAAGGACTAGGGTTTGATCCTGGATCATTAGTTTACTTCCATTAATGGTGTAAAAGTGGCAACCATTACCCATTGGCATGGAAATAATTAGCTAGTTATCTTATTTAATTATTTTGATTGAGTTAATTGTGTTAATTAACAATTTAACTAATTTAATTAATGAGTTAATTGATTTAATCAAATTGTTTTTGGTTAAATAAAAAACAAACTAGTGTGTTGAACCCTTTACAACAAAAGCCCCAAGGATAGAGAAAAACAAGTCTTCAATAGGCCACTACAAACAACTCACATCAAGAGTGAGTTGAACTTTCACCCACAACTCAAGTATGAGTTTGGGAAGAGGAAAAATGACCTTTCCTCCATCTACAAACATCCAAATTCCCATTGCAAGGGGAAGTAAGATGGGGCAATAGGATGACAAAGTGAGGGCAATAGGATGACAAAGCAAAAGGCAGTCATCTATCTCATGGGATTGGAGTTGAGAAGAAGCAACATGCAAAACAAGTTGCAAGAGCAAAGAAACCCCCTTAGAGAACCTATCAGTGCATGCAATAGAACTTCAAGGTAAAAGGTGGCCTTCCATCGCGTGGAGTTTGGAGCTAAGTCAAAGCTAAAGCTGAATCGAGATGTGAGCAAGAAGGTTCACCAATAGGGTCTGTAGGGCACAAGAAGGCCACACTAGAAGCTAGGGACTCATTATCATCTTGTGAGGAGTCATCTGGCAGAGAAACATGAGCTTGGACAATCAAGTAATCACCATTAACATTCCTCCACCAAGTAGCAGTGCCTTTGCGATGTGAGTGGACAACCCACAACCAAATGAACAATCAAGAAGCAATGATGACGTTTGAAAGGGAGGCCCTCATAATCAAGCTGTTGAATCTAAGACCTATCCCTAACCATCAAAACCACATCCTCCTGAAGAAGCTCGGAGCTGTCAATATCCACTAGTATGGGAGCAAAGGTAGAATGTCCCATGTAGGAAGTGCAATCGTCAACCTTCAAGAAGTGGCCAATAGAGTTTCCAATGGCCTTGTAACAAGAAACCTCCCAAAACTAAAGGGGGAGATTTTGGAGCCTAACCTGCACTGGATGCACATTGAGTGGTTTGATAAGGGGGTTAAAGAAGGTTGACTAGGGTTTAGTCGAGAGAGAGTGCTCTCCCCAAACCCATAGTTGACCCAACACCAAGTTTCTTTCCTCAGAAGAAGCAAACGAAGCAATGACAAAACCCTTAGCATAAGGGAAGAGCTTGATTATACCAGCCACAAGAGGTTGCCAAGAAACCAACACCCAGTTGTGCAAGTCAGGAAGAGAGGGCCAAAAGTTAGAGAATTTGCACACCAAACCTCTATGCTGATAGAAATCTACTTTTTCCACCACATCCTCACCACAAACCACCATTGGGGATGATTTGGCACAAGGAAGAGGACAATATTCACGAGACTTCTCTTGCAATGGGCAAGTAGGAACATACCTAGCTACTTCAGAAAATTTGTGTTCACCAATAGTAGGTACCCAAGGAACAACAAGGGTAACCCTAGGTGTAGGAAGAGGTGAAACCCCAAGGACACTGGAGTCAACTAGAACACCAAGTGCAGACTAAGCCAACCCCCTAGGGATGATGACAACACCTTCCAACAAGTCTCTAGGAGTCCACACAACCAAGGGCATAACAATAGTGGTGATCAAATCTGCAACATCCAGGACAGGTAAGTAGCAAGTGGGAGAGGTGGAAGCCATTTCGAAAAAACCCTCAATTAAATTTTTGGTGTATTAACACCAAGGTAAGCAATCTCCATTATTGACACAATACAAAGAACAACCCTGTAAGGTTTGGACCTTGGTTGTTGGACCTATAGGAAAAAATCCCCACCATTTCATTGAGTCTCCTTGTTTTTGGTGTTAACACCAAGGTAAGCAATCTCTATTATTGACACGGTAGAGAGCAACCCTGTGAGGTTTGAACCTTGTTTGTTGGCCCTACATGTAAGAAGCCCCACCATTTCACCAAAGGATCTCCCCTAAAAATTTGGTGTCAAGACCAAGGTAAGAAATCTCCATTATTGACATGATAGAGAGTGACCGCACAAAGTTTGAACCTTAGTTGTTGGCTCTATAAGCAAGAAGCTCTACCATTTCACCAAAGGGTCTCACCTAATTTTTTTGGTGTGTTAACAAAAAGGTAAGAAAACTCCATTATTGACGCAGTAGAGAGCAACCTCATGAGGTTTGAACCTTGGTTGTTGGCTCTACATGCAAGAAGCCCCACCATTTCACCAAAGGGTCTCCCTTTAAGAATTTTGGTGTGTTAAGCCCAAGGTAAGCAATCTCCATTTTTGACATGATAGAGAGTGACCCCAGGAGGTTTGAACCTTGGTTGTTGGCTCCACAAGCAATAAGCCTCATCATTTCAGCAAAAAACCTCTCCTAATTTGATCAAATTGATACTAAATAGATTTATCAATTAATTGAATTGATTGATTAGTTAACTATGGGGTGTAAATCATGATTTTTATCAAATTATTTGTGGATAATAAATTTATTTCAAAATTTCAATATTTGTGGGAGAATGATTTATTTAAATTAATTAAATAATGAAGAGTACTAAATCAATTTGATTTTGATAGAGTGGATTAATTAAAGTAAGATGAATTATTATAATGAGTGGATGAGTGATTATATTGTTAGGTGTCAAGATGGAGGTGGTGGTATAGAGGTGAGCATGTGTGAGATTTTTGTCTACATGTTTCCCCTCTTTGAAAGGATGTTGCAATTGCAAGAAGCAATATTATTTAGAAGAAAGTAGATACATGCACTAGACAATTTCACATTGGTGATAGATGGTGCCACAAAGCATTAAAGATTAAGGATTGTTTTGATTAATTGATTGATAATATTGATGTGGAAACAACATATCCCAAAAAACATGATGATTGATAACATTGTTGATGTGGAGATTATATATTCCAAGAACAATGTGAGGATTGATTAAGATTGGATTTGAAGGATGCTTCAACACTTACATAGGCTTTAGATTTGGGATTAAATTGGATGATGGGATGCCCCCTCAAGAGGATGGGAAAATTTGAAGAACATGAGCGTGCTCCCAAAATGGATGAAATTGATATTAGTGTAATGGCATGAATTTGCACCCCCTTGCAAATTCCCCATCTACGCTACCTCCTACCTTAGAAAATTAAGTTTGATAATGCAATTTATGTTTCTGCCACCTTCCCTTGTCCACTTGGCAACTGTTTTACGTATCGGTGGGGGATATACTGTCACGGTGCTAGTGCGATGCGCAAACGTTTGCGCGGCGTGCTGTCGTCCCGATAGGATTCTTGCCTCTAGAATATGTAGAGACATTACACTCCTCCATTGGATGTGAAGTGTAACGCCTCTTTCCCTTTGAATTGACTTTGAACGACTCCTTTGCCTCCATTTTCACCTTTCAATAGACTATCTCATTCATTCTTTCACTCTCTGGATTGCTTCTTGATCATCTTCACACTTTGAGCAACTCTCTTCATTCTCTCCACTCACTTTCAACTCCTTCAAGCTCTACCACCTCCATTGAAGCTACAAGTTAGCACTTTGTTGGTTTATTCTCTTCATTGTTGCAACAAGCTTGGTCTTTGAAAGCTTACGAGCTCACTCCTCCCATTTGCCTTGAGTGCACGTGGTTGAAGGTGATATCACTCCATCTTCCTTTTACTTTGCATTATCATTTTAATATTGTAGCATATTGTTCAACATATTCCTTGGTATATCTATTTCTACATATTTTCTTTATCATCTTTCTCCAATCGTTGCTATTTGGCTGTCCGTGGAGGTGGAAACACCAAAGCAGGGGATTGACTGCGACAATCCTCTAAACACAACCCCAACATTTTCCCATCTTCTGTGTGTAGGTTCTCCTTGAGGTGAAGATCTTGAAGATATCAACACGTGGGTAGGAAGGTGCACTTTCCTCACCCTTCTCTATCATTTCATAATTAGATTTAGTCTTAGTTCTCTTCTTGATATTATGTTGTTTTGTTGCTTTCTATTTATGTTATTCCATCGAATTGCATCCATCAAGTTGTTAGTAGGTTTTCCTTAGCTTTTAACTGTACTTCACGCTTTCTATTTGTACAGATGCCAACGCCCCACTGAGATGCTTGTGCGCCGTGCTATCATCCTTGTCTTGCATTGTAGTTCTTTGGTAGTGAGCTGCCTGAGTTGTAGTCCGAACTCTAGGAACTTGCTCACTTGACTTCCTGAAACATTCGGGCTTGTAAGAAGACAACAACCTAGTTGCTCTTCCTTCCAGCCTTTACACTTTAAACTCTCCTAGAGTGCTCCCTTAAGAGGTAGATCGGGGCAACCTATTGTTCTAGACCCTCCCGTGACTTGGGGTCTTGAGTAGTCGGTTCCCCTTCTCTACATTTTGGTGAACTTGACGTGAACGACGTAGTATCTGTTTCCTTGTGTGGAAAATCCTCTCCCCGTATCTTGTGCGGGTTGCAGACTTGAGGGTTGTGAAACTTTATGAGCTTTACAATTGTTGCGTTAATATTTTGTAATCCCTTTACAAATTACGAAATAGTGATTTTAGTCACAGTTATGATGAGATAAATCTCTCCTCTCAAAAAGGGGAGGCTCCCTTCTTACTGTTTATTGAAACAAATGTAAACTATGCTAAGCTAAAGGTATTTACACTAACTTTAACCATGTTGCTAGGGGTGTGTTACATTCATCATTTTATCTTCTTTCAGAAAAGATGTTTAAAATGTTTCATAGTAATATTCAATAATGCTTCTACACTTCTAATATTAACCTAAACAATAATAACCAATATTCTTGATTAATTGTGTGAATAATCAAAGAGAACGAGCTTAAATATGTGATAAGTGATTGGAAGATACACAAAAGTACAAAGTCTTTTCTGTTGGGAATTAGTATTCACATAGGTGTTTAGGTTAGCAATAAATTAAGTTGTTGACAAACAACATATTATTATTGTTAGAATATAATATTGTTAGTGTGATCTATTAGAATATTATATTATTAGTTGTACGAGAGATTATAGGTTGTGAGTTGTCAGAAAAACTCATATTATTAGGGAGTGATTCCTATAATATAGGAGATTAAACTCATATATAAGTGTTATGTATTTGAATGAAAAATGAGAAGCACATATATCCAATTTTTTATTATTGCAGCTTTAGTCTTTCTCTACCCATATTTAAGATATTTTTGTTGCCTTCAATGAAATTTCCATAGTAATCAATGACGTAAGTTGAAGCACAAAGTCTTTCAACTCACTTCACAAAAAGATTCACACACCACGTGAATAATTCCAAGCACAAAGTCTTCAAATTATCCTCAAGAAAGATTTTAAAATAACCGTATCACCAATTGGAGCAAAAAGTCTATCAACTAATAATACCACTGATCCATGAAATGAATAATCACAAGCTAAAATTCTTGATAATTCTCCACCAATAAACGCTTTCAACACACAATTTCAAGTAAACGATATAACACAAAGTTCATATAGCTTATCTTGAAAGTCCTCTAATCGTAATAAAGAAACACCACTCATCCAATCAACACAAAATAAATCAAGAAGAATGACATAAGAACATCTTTACTCATACAATTTTGATTCAACACAAAGTTTGATACCAAAATTGTCTTCTTTATTAATTGGAATTGATTTTGCAATTTGAACTCAAAGTCTCAAAGTTGATTCTCAATTTGGGCAATGCTTCATTGCAATAGATTAAAGGTAAAAATTACAAATGAGCTCTCTCATATTTATGGATGAGAGCTAAAGAGCTAATCTAGGAAAATTCTAACTACTTTGATTTATTCGACATTGGAGTCCAAAATCATTGAAGGACTTCATTGTTGTTACATGTATTTACAATTTTACAAATGAAAAATGACATGTAAATTATCTTCGACTAACTACAAAAACTTGTAAATGAAAAAAACCTTAAAATCTAAACAAAGGAATGACCAACCTTCTTCAAAATCCTTCATTAGGAATTCATCATGCTTCTTCAGGATCAACTGCACTTCATTTTCATCTAGCCCTGAAGTTTGTTTCATGATGCCACAAACTATTGATATCGAATCTCTAACAATGTTGTAGGCTTTTTCATGTCGCCCAAGGTATTGTTTTATGTTCTCCAAAGTTAATTGAATATCAAAGATTCATTCTATTAGAGGCACTCAAAATGCTTGGTCTTCAAATTCCTTCTGAATGATGTTGACAAATTGCCGAACCACATTATCTGGGGAAAGTGGTTTCTGACTATCATCTTGCAATTTCCACATACATGTCTCAGTTGGGAATGATCCCAAATTCCTCCAGTTTATCTATTTTGAGTTTCCTCATTTTGATCCAAGAATGTACTTTGTTTTGCATATCTTCTTTCTCTTGAGAGAAAGCATTTATAGTGTCATCTAGTTTTACTTTTATGCCTTCCATCCTTTCCAACTTCCCCATGGAGAACCCTAACATTTCTATTCCCAATGCAGTCAAACAGTCAAGATACTCACTGACCACTCTGCCTCTAGCATGCACCTTTCCCACCTTTTGGATGGTAGGAGTTTCAACATCAACTGCAGTTTCTTCGGGCTGAATAGATTCAAAAGATCGGGCAATCTTTTGTAGCATGACTGTTAATTGCTCAGTCTTGGCTTTGTAGTGATCCTTCATCTTCTTCTCCTTGTCAAATTTCTCAATTGGAGAATCCTGTGCAGACTGTGCATCAACCTTCACACTCTCATGAGTTACCTTTCCCAATTATACCCTTGTGATAGAGTAGTCTTTGATATCCACTTCTTCATAAGTTTTTTAGATGGAGGCTGAGCTATTTTTGCATACTTATTACCTTCTTTGTCAAACATCTTGGAAAGAGTCTTTGCTTTCTTCTTAGTTCTTGTCTTGGTAGACATAAGCTATGCAAAGTCAAACTCATCTGGAGAGATGGCTTCTTTCCTCCTCTTGGGTGTTTGTGATGACAACCATGGTGGTTACAGTGAGCTCTCCTTAGGTTGTGTAGTAGCCGCATTCACAAAGGTGGTAATCACGATGGGAGGAGCTTCAGTCAGAACAACTTTGGGAATCTCGACACTAGATACTTGGATAGAGTCAGACATAAAATGTTCAAGGGAATGTGAAGCAATATCAAAAGCTGGTGAGGATAAGCTTGGCAATGACATTGGTGACATAGAAACATTATATAAACCCTCCCTAGGACTTCCAAATGGTGATCCCGAGATGGAAGAAGAATGCACAGATTGTATAGATACGACATGAGTAACCTCAACTATAATAGTAGGAGCAATAGTGACACTAGGAAAAATTTAAATGGGTGAAGACACAAGAGGAGGAGTAGGAGAAGATACAATATTTGCAATGGGGGATGAGGTGACAAGTGGTTCCTTAAGAATATTCTCACGAGGGCACATCTCTATTTCCTCATGACCGTCTTCCTCAATTTGCCTCTCTTCTTGCACATGCTCCTCTTGGGCCTCTATGGAAGATTCCTCTGTAGATTTCTCGATCTTCTTCTTGCCACCTTTGACCACAAACTTGGTCTTTTTCCTTGAAGGTTTGCTAGAGCTTGGAGCATCATTTCTGTTTTTGGTCCTTAGCTCCAATTTCTTACTTAATTGACCTTGAGATTCTTCCTTAGATCTAGTGGAAAAATGATTCAATTGTATGTCCCTTTCATCTAACCAAACATTTGTATTGGCCACGATGGGTTCAAACCTTTCTCAGATTGATACTACCTCTTTTTGAGACCACTGGATAGAAGGAACAAGAGAAGTTGTAACTCTGCTTCTCTCATATGCAGGATCCAAAATATTATCTTCATCCTCCATATCTTCTGGGATATCAACAAGATCCAAATCCTTAATCTATTCTAAGGTTAACCTGCAATTATCCATTTTTCAGATATCCTGTTTCGTGCTCATATCTGCCCATATATCTTCAAACTAATAAACATTGGTGTGGACCTTTTTAATTTGATCTTTCATGCCCCTGTAATCAAAATCAGATCTTGATTTGTACAATTTTAGGGTCACTTGTTGCATTTCTAATTCCACAACCTTGGCCTTGTGAGATGTTTGAATGGAGTATCAACCAATTGACAATGAGAATTTAAACCCAGGCTTGTGGGATTCCATTTGTTTACTCTATACTGCAATAATTTGTCGACACAGTTCCATCAAAACAATTTTGTCACTTGGATAATGAGGAAGCATATAGGGGTAACCAACAAAACATCTAACTCTCATATAAGTAAAAGTTGGAAATTGCAGATACATGCATCCATACTTGTTAACCAACTTCTAGGTTTCATCAAATAATCTCTTGTTCTCCAACTCTAGGTCGAAGGCACATATGAGCGGAGCAAAGAAGGCATTGTTTACCCTTCTAAAATGGTTGATGCTTCCTTTCAGAGTAATCTGATTGAAGTAATTGTAAACTTGTGTTACTCTTCTTTTTCCTTCAGTAGTCAAACCTGGAAAATTCCTCATGGAGGGCATTGTTGATTTCCTCACTCCAAAATATTTGTTGCGTCCCTTTTAAGATAATCTTGATGTAGATGAACATCCAATCCTCAAAGGTGAATGAATTAGGCAAACCATGCACTCTACTGAGAAGAGTAATGAGGTCAGTTTCCTCTTCTATGAAATCACTACAAGGAGGATTCTTAGGCCACCTTGTGACACCTAGTCTAGTGGCCTTCAACCATTTACTGTTTATCATCCTTTTGGCAGAATCAAGATCTTTATCATACTTTTCTTGTGTAGATTCTTTGGAAACATCTACATATGTGTTAGCTCCTAGGCATATAAATACTTTATCAGAGAAATTCACATCTAATTCCATTAGCACATTCCCATTTGAATCAAAAACCTTCATGTCATCCTTGTAATGAGAAGCAACTTGTAATACAAACTCGAGATTTAGAGTAGCCACTAGAAATGAAGCCAAAAGGTGTATGTTACTTTGAATAATTGATTTCATCCCATTTTCCAAGGGTTTTTTCTTACTTCTCTCAGTAAACTCGGACATGTCCACATGACCGATCTCTGTATCCTTGATTTCATCCATATTTGATGACACCACTGTAGGAGGAAGCACACCTTGGTATTTGTACTTCATCACTTTCCCCTTGGAAGGAGACAAATTTGACATTGACAAAAGAATGGCCTTGTAAGATTGTGGATGCAAGTCAATCTTGAAAAATGTGCACAAAGAGTTGCATGACAAGATTAGCATTTCACAGATGTTAGGAAAATTTTACATTTAGGAAATAGCAACGAGGGTGAAAAAATTGATTGCATGAGAACTGGGATTTTGAGTGAGGTGAATGCTTAAAACAAAGCGCAAAGGGTTGACTTTGGTAAAGAATGATTTTTTTTGTGAAAATGTGCATATGCGCTGGAAATTGGCGAGACTACAAGTGAATTGAGATCTTTGCAAAAAATTGTAGTGTAGTTAATAATTAATGACATTGCAAGTGAGGTAAAACTTATCTTTTTTGCAAAATCAATAAAAAACATTGACTTTAAAACTTTCGTAACTGTTTTTGTTGTCGGGTCGGGGAAAAACTTTAACCCTACAACTTGGGAAGTTCAATGGTTTTATCATTTGCACTTTCAGAAAAAATTATCAATAATACAAGTATGATATTGATTTTTTTGTAGGGTCGGCGTTTTTCCCCAACCATACAACTTGGGAGAGACTTAAACGTTACTTGCACCATTGGAAAAAATCATCGATTGTGCAAGTAAAAAATACAAATTTTACATTTGTTAGTGCAAGAGTTTTTGGTGCATTTACAAAGGTAACATCGAATGGTTTGTAGAGTCGGGGAAATCCTTGACCATACATCTTTAGGAAGGTCATCTACATTTTGGTGTAAGGTTGGGAAAAAAACCCCAACCTAGCAATAGCTTAGTAACATTCATGATACACACACTTTGTAGGCGCAAGTAAAAATTCCTCTCATACAAGCAAGCTCAAGTTTAGGTTTTCTCAATCGAACAAAACTCAATTCTACTAATGTATTAGGAGTCCTTTAAAATGCATGCATTATACTTCAACACTTTTACATATAGGTTGACCTCATTTGTATACACGAATTTTCACACCACATTTACAAAGTGTGAAGTAAAAGAATCATTGTGAGGTCGAAAACATTTCATGACCATATAACAATAAATAAGACTACTTGTATATGCGGGTTATTTAACCGCTACTACAAGGGGGAGTAACTTATACTTGTATGTGTAGGGAAAACCTCACATATACAAGTGTGGATCTAAACCTATCTACACAGTCAAAATAAAATCTTGATCTCATGTAGAGGATGTAGAAAATTGCAACTTCGATAAAAAACACCATTCTCACAAGGGTTATCAAAATATGATTATCATGAGGTTCCAAGAAAAATCCCACCTCCACATATGGAAGATCAAAGTTTTTATCATTGTGAAAAGCAAATACCATGCTTGTGCTACATGGGGATATGAGATCAAACACACGAAGAAATGGTTTAATCGACACAAACCCACAAAAAGGAAACAAGAGATATTAACAAAGGGCATGCGGGTTAAAGCAAAGCACAAGGTTTATAGTCATACAAGAAACATAGAAAAAAATAGCATTTATAGAAAGTTAAAACTATAAAATGAAAATAAAAACCCACATCAAGTATAGTAAAAATGGTTTAAACGCAAACCCTAAGCATCAACAATGATATCAAAAACAAAAGGAAAGGCGAAAGTGGTTAAACATATCAGAGAAAAACTTGAAACCCTAGCTCAAAAACCCGATCGAAATCCAACACAAATCGTGCCTAAACAAGGTTTGTAGGTTACAAACAAGCTCTCAGAGGGTAGAGAAGGAAGAATGATTGATGAAATGAGGAAGAAAATGAGTAAAAAAGATTTAAAGGCTGATTTAAAATACATTAAAAACAACAATAAATGCACGGGTGCGAAGCCAAAATTGTAGGAGAGGAATTTTATGACGCACTTACAAATTTGATGTCAATCACAACTTGTCAAATCGACTTTTTTTGATGATTATACAAACGAAACCTATGTAACTTGCAAGGTCGGGGAAAAACCCTGACCATAAAAGTGACGGTTCATTTTGTAATGTTATCTTGCAGGGTTAGGGAAAACCCCAACCTTGCAAGTATAATTTTTTTTCTAGCTCCTGAAAATTGATTTTCGCAATTTTGGAAAAAAGATGAATTTTGATGAACCAATGAATACAGTTCACCACTTGAACATGCTTCTCCTCCAATTCAAAGAGATACATAATATGCTTGTCAAAAAAACTGTTGAATGTCTCATCCTCAATGGCTTTGGCCAATTTGAGGGTAGGCAACTCCAATGTGATTATAATTTTTGCACTCAACCCATACAAGAGTTGGAATGGTGACATGCCTATTTCCCGCTTAGGGGCAATTCTGTCAACCCACAAAGCATTGTATAACGCCTTGTGCCATGACCTTTGATTCTCATCAACTAACTTGTGGATTATATTAATCAAGTTCTTGTTGAATTCTACATGATCATTACCTTGAGGGTAATAATCTGATGAATGTGACAACATGATTCCATGATCAAAAAATAATTTTGTAATCTCACTTGACGAGAATGCAGTAGCATTATTTGCTACAATTTTGTTTGGCACACCAAACCTGGAAATGGTATTCTCTTTTAAAAATCTACAAACTACCTCTGAAGTAGCATGGTTCATCGGTATAGCCTCCACCCACTAGGTGAAGTCAATGACCCATTATTGAAAGGGCTCCTCAATGACAACTGGCTTGAGTGGAAGAACAACCAACTTAGGATTTCCTATGAATTGCTGACATAGTTCACATCTGCACACCTAATTACATGCATCTTGAAATAGGGTAGGACAATAGTACTTAGCTCACAAAATTTTGTGAGCTGTAACTAGTGCAAAAAAATGCCCACCACATGCCAAGTTATGGAAAGATTCTAGTAACTTGATTTATTGTGCCTTGTCAACACAATGTAAAAAAGTACCATCCAAGATCCTTTTGTACAAACCAATAACCCATAAGACAAAATTTGCTGCCTTAAGCTTGACTATCCTTTTCTCCTCATGTGTCAAGTGCTCCAAACATTCTCCTTATGGTAGAAAGTAAGCAATATTGGAATACCATTCGTCAATTGTACTAACAAATAGAACAATTGGAATATCTTCAGAACTTACCTCCTCAGAATCAAAAACTTAATCAAGATTGTTGTCAGCAATAAGCTAGCACAAACCTTTACCACACACCAACTAGGTGGGATTTACGTCCATGTCATACTCTTGAATTTTGGCAATCCAATTGCCCCTTTTCATACCAAACTCTTGCTACGTCAAGATTGACTTGATAGTAGAATCAAACCAAAAATGCTTCACTACCTTAACCACAATGAATGCATGATTTTCCATTTGAGAGTATTTCAACTCATGAGATTTTAATGGAAAACTCATGAATGCAATAGGAGACTCAAATCCATCACTATTTTTCTGCACCAAAATTGCTGATAGTGTATGCTTAAAAGCATAACTATACATAATGAACTCCTTAGTGTAATCCGGATAGACTAACACTGGTGCATGCACAATAGCTTCTTTAATATCATTGAACACAACTTTACCTTCTGAAGACCAATGAAAAGTAGTATTTCCCTTCATCATATTCATGACATGACGTGTTTTCTCCGCAAAGTCAAGAACAAACCTTCATAGGAAATTCACCTTAGCGAAGAAAGATTGAACTACTTTCTTACTCACACGCAGAGCAAGAGCTTGAATTTCTTTGACCTATTTGGGATCAATTTTGATACCCTCCTTGGACATGATGTGACCAAGAAGTTTACCTTCTATAACCCCAAAAATTGACTTCTTGGGATTCAAAGAAGTTCCATGTTGTCGGCACCTCTCTAAAACTTGTCTCAAATGATTGAAATTCTCTTGATGTTTTTTTGGAAAAGATTGTTAGATCATCAAGATAAACAACAATGAACTTACCCATGACATGACAAAAAGTTAAGTCCATTGCTTATTGAAACATAGCACCGACATTGATGAGACCAAATGGCATTCTACGGTTGGTAAAAGTACCCCATGGTGTGGTGAAAGCGATCTTATGTTGATCATCTAGGCTGCACTCCACTTGGTTGTAACCTAAGAAACCATCTAACATAGATAGCATATTGAATCCAGTTACTATTTGCAAGACTTGATCCATCATTGGCAAAGGATAAATATCTTTCAATGATACTGATTTAAATTTTTGAAATCCACACATATGTGAATTTCCCCATTCTTCTTACAAACTTTAACCATATTGGCTATCCACGTTGAATAGTGGATAGGAAATATAATCTTGGAATTCAACATCGTTTGGATCTCTGGAAGAATGGTTCTAGAAATCTTAGGATTATACTGCCTCTGCTTTTTTTTACAAGGCAAGGATCCCGCTTTCAATGGAATTTCGTGTTGAACCTCCTTTGGGTGAAAAGATTTCAAATCCTCATATGATTATGCAAATACATCAATGTATTGCCATCACAATTCAACAAATTTGTCTTTCTCTTTAGGAGTACAACATTTTTTGATGTTCACCATTTTAGGACCTGCTTCGGTTCCCAAGTTGATTTGCTCAACCTTATTAGATGATTAAGAGTTGGACTATTGTTTCTTTTTGACATAATGGTTATATTTTTCAAAAATTCTTTCTAGGGATACCAACCCCTTGGGAATATTATTCCCTTTGAGCTAGAGAAAATCCACCAGTAATTGGATCAATTTCAGAAATAGATTCTCAGGGTGGAGAATCACTACCTTCAAAGTACAATTCATCAATTTTTTTTGCCTTCTCTAGAAAGGCCACAATCTGGTGATCATCATTGAAAATTTGCCAATTTTTTGAATTGTCTGGAACACTGAGACAAAAAACCAGTTCAATGGTGTAGGTAGAACCATGTAAATATTTGTGTGGAAATAGGAGTGTAGATGATACTGCCAATGAATCAACTCTCTCATTGTACTCTCTTGGGACAATGGAAATATTAAAAGCTTCAAAATATTCTATACCATCCCAAACCAGATTACGGTAATGCCCTAGTCACTCATTCTTAGTTTGGTACACGATTCTCACTTGAAAAATGGCTAATTCAACATCTCCTTGAACATGTAAATTTATTATCCCTTTCCTTCTTGCAACTTCCATTCCCAAAAAAAATGCTTCATAATCTACAGTATTATTAGTGTTGTCAAACTGAAGTTTAAAAGAAAAAGGAAAGAATTTCCCTTGCTGAGAAATGAAGAAAATTCTTGCTCCTAAACCTATGGAAGAGCAACTTCTGTGAAAATCAATTGTTCAAACATCATTTCAATCACTAAGACTGGAAGTGTCAAAATTAGTAACTTCATCATCAGATGAAATATCACCATGTAAGAGACAAATCATTTGAAGAGGATTCATTTTTTTGTGAAGATGAGCCATTAATTCTAGACTCTTGCTTTGAATTTCTAGATGAAGACTCGACATCTTCATTGGTCTACAAATAATAAGTCCCATACTCGAAGACTCAAAAAAAATTTTGAGCTCTTAAATCATCCCTTAGTCACTGAAAACTTGGATTCTCTTTCAGGAAGCAACTTTTTCATTACACCCTTTACGAGTATCCTAGCCTTAGATATATCCATGTTAATTTCTCCTCCAATGTCCTTATAGAAATTACATCCCAAAAAAATACCATAGGACATTGAAACATCCGCTACCAAGATTGTCATCTTGATTTTCTTCTCTGGATATGGAGCAAATGCAAACTGTACATCCTCGATTTGCTTGATTAAAGGCATTTGTTTATTCTCCATAGAGAAGCAATGGCCAAAATTATTCATAAGATTCAATCCCAAAGCAGTATCTACCTTGGTGGGTATGACATTATTAGATGCATCAAAATCAGTTACACAATTACTTAACTTGAAACCATTAACAAGCAAAGAGATGTAAAATGGCTCTATTCTCCTAGGAATGAATGAAGGAATGGAAACTAAGTTACTTTGAGGAAACTTAGATTTTGGAAAAACAAGGATATTTGAATATGAATCTCTATTAGGGTGAGTTCTCTTATCTTTAACAAATTCAACTAGTCTATCAAATTGGTTAGGATTGGCCTTTAGATATTCAACTTCAAAGACTTGTATCTTTGTCTTCTTTGCATGATCAATAATATCAAAGGCTTGGAAGAAAATTTGCAAAGAGGATGGGGTAATCTCATTGGTAGGTTTAACAATAGGAGCACTAGTCTTTGGAACTTGAGAACTGACCTTTGGTGTTGAGAAACTACAGGAGGACGATTGAAACTTACTTATTGGCTATTGTATCTTTGGGTTGCACTAGCAAGATAGTTCCTCTTTTAGCAATAGTCACCGGTGGTCATGAATTATCCTCTTCTTTCATTGCATCAGCTTGAGGTTGATCAAGTTGATTTTGTTGCGAATGTGTGAGCACAACATAAGCATCAGTCACAAGATCCTCTTCATCAAATTCATTTTCAACAGGTAGATAGCCAATATTTGAGTCACCAACTGGATCTACTTCCTCCTCCTAGAATTGATCGAAATTTCCCTTAGTAGGATATTATGGTTGTGTGTAATCATCTTGCTTTGCCTCATAGTACCCCACAACTACATTGGTGGGTGGAGCTTCAAGAACAAGTCTTCCTTGTGGTGCAAGAATTCTGTTCTGATTTCTATTTTCAAAATAGTTTGGTTTAATTTGGAAAGGTTCTCCTCAGAACATCCTTGTATGGAGGATTAGATAGACCTTGAGAAACCTATTTCTTCAATGCTAGCAATTTTTTTGCTAGTTTCCGCACTATAGGATCAATTCTTGTGTTGGAAGACGAAGATGAAGATGCTTGGCCTTTATTGCTATCTATTTCTTTTCTTATTTTATCAACAAGAATCAAATCATCTTCAAAGCTAGTAACCAACTATTGTGCTACTTCAAGATCAGTTGGAACTGCTATCCGTCACAAGAAACTTACCTCTGGTATTTTCTTGTTAATGAATAAACATTTGGGATTATGAGGCGTTGGCTTGGCCTCAATAGGAATCCTTGTTACCAACTTATTGAATTTGGCCACGAACTCAGGCATGGGTTCATGTGCTTCTTTTCTCATAGTAGTAAGTTGTGCTAACAAGGAATGTGCATTCTTAGTAGGCTCGAAACATTCTTCAAATTTGGTACGAAGAGTAGTCCAATTTGTAACAAAACTACGAGCAAGAGTGTAAAACCATTCCACAACTACTCCTTGCAAGGTCTCAATGAATAACCTTACAAAAAACATCCTTGTGTTCAACACCAAGAACACCACATACAATATAGAAAGCAACAATATGTTCATTAGGATGTTTCTTACCATCACCATAGAACTTGGGGATATTATTGCACGAAACCCGAGGAAGTTTGTGCAAAGGGGCTGCCAAATTTGAAGGGCCAAAAGCATTACCCCAAGGACCAAAAAGTGGTTGAGCTACCATAGCACCTTGAACAACAGTTTCTTGAACTAGTGTGATAGGTAAAACTCCCAAAAAATTGTAGGATTCACTTGGAAATGGTGATCTGATTCTTCGAGGAGGAAAACTTCATGTACATTGTAATGGTGACCTTTCTCATAGAGGAGAAGGGATAATGTTATGGTGTTGCAAAAAATCGAAGAGAGAATCAACTTGACCTTGCGCCTTTGACTGCGAGTATACCTTCTATATGCCAGAATGTAGTTCTTGAAACACAACAAAAATCAACAATAAAACATATTCACAAACTTTTTAATAAGACACTAGAATACTTGTCTACTTCAACTGAAAGCGTAAGGCTTTGGTTGCGTCCTCGTATCTCCAATAGATTCACAAAAAAATTGTTTGTGAATATTTTTTAATCCCTTCACAAATTAGGAAATAGAGATTTCACCCACAATGATGATGATATATATCTCTCCTCCCAAAAAGGGGAGGCTTCCTTCTTACTGTTTATTGAAACAAATGACAAGATAAATGTATTTACACTAACTTTAACCATGTGGGGTGTGTGTTACATTCATCATTTTATCTTGTTTTAGAAAACGTGTTTACAATGTTTCACAGTAATATTCAATAATGGTTCTACACTTCTAATGTTAACCTAAATAGTAATCACCAACATCCTTGATTAATGGTGTGAATAATCAAAGAGTACTAGTTTAAATATGTGATAAGTGATCGGAAGACACACAAAATTATGAAGTCTTTTCACTCCCTTCAATGAAATTTTTGTAGTAACTGATGACATAAGCTGAAGCACAAAGTCTTTCAACTTCACAAAATTATTCACGCACCAAGTGAATAATCCAAAATACAAATTCTTCAAATTATTCTCTAGAAATATTTAAAAATAACTGTATCACCAATTGGAGCACAAAGTCAGTCAACTAATAATACCACTGATCCACGAAATGAATAATCACAAGCTCAAATTCTTGATAGTTCTCCACCAATAAACGCTTTCAAAAAACACAATTTCAGGTAAATGATATAACACAAAGTTCATATAACTTATCTTGAAAGTCCTCCAATCGTAATAAAGAAACACCACTTATCCAATCAACACAAAAAAAATCAATAAGAATGACATAAGAACATCCTTACTCATACAAATTAGATTCAACACAAAGTTTGATACCAAAATCATCTTCTTTATTAATTGGAATTGATTTTGCAATTTGAACTCAAAGTCTCAAAGTTGATTCTCAATTTGGGTAGCATTTCATTGCAATAGATTAAAGTTAAAAATTACAAATGAGTTCTCTCATATTTATAGATGAGAACTAAAGAGCTAATCTAGGAAAATTCTAACTACTTTGACTTATTCAACATTGGAGTCCAAAATTATTGGAGGACTTCATTATTGTTACGTGTATTTATAATTTTATACGTGACATGTAAATTATCTTTGACTAACTACAAAACTTGTAAATGACAAAAACTTTGAAATCTAAACTAAGGCATGATCAACCTTCTTAAACATCCTTCATTAGAAATTCATCATGCTTCTTTAGGATCAAATGCACTTCATTTTCATCTAGCCTTGAAGTATGTTTCACGATGCCACAAGCTCTTGATATCGAATCTCTAATGGTGTTGTAGGATTTTTCATGTCACCCAAGGTACTATTTCAGGTTCTCCAAAGTTAATTGAATATCAAAGATTCAATCTATTAGAGGCACTGAAAACGATTGGTCTTCAAATTCCTTCTGAATGATGTTGATGAAAAATTGCTGGACCATATTATCTGGGAGTAGTTTCTGACTATCATCTCGTAGCTTACATGGAATTTCTTCAATTTTGTTAATGAGATGCAAGTCATGTTCTTCACCAAGTTCACGTGCAGATTGTAGATCATTGAGTAAGTTGGTGAGAACAGTTTCTTTGTGAATCAAGGACTCTTCAATTTCCACATACTTTTCTTGGTTGGGAATGATCCCAAATTCCTCTAGTTTATCTATTTTGAGTTTCCTAATTTTGATCCAAGACTGTACTTTGTTTTCCATATCTTCTTTCTCTTGAGAGAAAGCATTTACAGTGTTATCCAATTTTTCTTTTATGCTTTCCATCCTTTCCAGCTTCCCCATGGCGGACCTAGCATTTTTGTTCCTAATGCAGTCAAATGGTCAAGATACTCACCAACCATTTTGCCTCTAGTATGCACCTTTCCCACCTTTTGGATGGTATGTGTTTCAACACCAACTGCAATTTCTTCGGGCTCAATAGATTCAGAAGATGGGTAATATTTTGTAGCATGGCTATTAATTGCTCAGTCTTGGCTTTGTAGTGATCCTTCATCTTCTTCTCCTTGTAAAACTTCTCAACTAGAGAATCCAGTGTAGACTTTGCATCAGCCTTCACACTCTCACGATTTACCTTGCACAATTCTACCCTTGTGATAGAGTACTTTGTGATATCCACTTCTTCATAAGTTTTTTTAGGAGGCTGAGCTATTTCTGCATACTTATTACCTTCTTTGTCAAACAACATCCTAGAAAGAGTCTTTTCTTTCTTCTTAGTTCTTGTCTTGGTAGATGTAAGCTGTGCAAAGTCAAACTCATCCAGAGAGATGTCTTCTTTCCTCCTCTTGGGTTTTTGTGATGACAACAATGGTGGTAACAATGAGCTCTCCTTAGGTTGTGTAGTCATTGTATGGGATGTAGTAGCTACATTCACAAAGGTGGTAGTCATGATGGGAGGAGCATCAATGAAAATAAATTTGGGAATCTCAACACTAGATACTTGGATAGAGTTAGACATAAATTGTCCAAGGTTTGAATGTGAAGCAATATCAAAAGATGGCGAGGATAAGCTTGGCAATGAAATTGGAGACATAGAAACATTATATAAACCCTACCTAAGACTTCCAAATGGTGATCCCAAGATGGGAGAAGAATGAAAAAATTGTATAGATACCATAGGAGTAACCTCAACTGTAACAGTAGGAGCAATAGTGACACTAGGAACATTTTAAATGGGTGAAGACATAAGGGGAGGAGTAGGATAAGATACGATATTTGCAATGAGGGACAAGGTGATAGGTGGTTCCTCAGAAATATTCTCATGAGGGGACATCTTTGTTTCCTGATGAACCTCTTCCTCAATCTGCTTCTCTTCTCACACATGCTCTTGTTTGGCCTTTGTGGATGGTTCCTCTGTAGATTTCCCACTCTCCTTCTTGCCACATTTTACCACAAACTTGGTCTTTGGCCTTGAAGGTCTGCTAGAGCTTGGAGCATCACTTATGTTTTTGGTCGTTAGCTCTGGTTTCTTACCTGATTGGTTTTGTTGGCTCTGGTGGTTTTGATGGCGGTTCTGGAGGCAGTTCCTCTGGACTTGTTTCCTCATCTGAACCTATTTTGAATGCTTTTCTACATAATATGGGCCCGATGTAGAATAAACTGGCGAATCTCTCCCATGCCACATCCCAATCGACATTTTAACCTTTCTTCCATCATAGTCCTCTCTCGATAGAAATTATGAACACTCCCTTCTCCCAAGGAATGGAGATTCCTAAGTTCGAGAAGTATGGTGGTAAGGGAGACCCATAGACACATGTGTTGGCATGCAACGTGATGTGTATGGAATTCTTTCACCATGGCACCTTGATGATCAAACTGTTTCCTAGATCTCTCAAGGAAACATCACTAGAGTGGTACTTTTCCTTGCCCTATAACTCCATATTCTCGTTTGATCAATTGGTGAATTAGTTTCTTTGACAATTCTATGTGAACATCAGGCTGAAGATGACCTTTTCGGATCTTGTCCTATGTAAGCAGGGAGAGCACTAGAAGATAATTGACTTCATTTCTCCATACCAAGTGCTATTTTCATAGATCTCTTACCCTCTACCCGAATCAGATGTGTAGAAGGTCTTCATTGACAACCTGTAGAGATCATGGCAGGAAAAGTTCACCTTGA
This sequence comes from Sequoiadendron giganteum, assembly GCA_007115665.2. Classification (NCBI taxonomy): domain Eukaryota; kingdom Viridiplantae; phylum Streptophyta; class Pinopsida; order Cupressales; family Cupressaceae; genus Sequoiadendron; species Sequoiadendron giganteum. Next base: position 657,660,057 of record CM021103.1, read on the forward strand.
TGAATTACCCTTCTTTCATGCATTTGTGTATGGCTTTGCAAGAATACTAGCAAAAGATTCCCAAGTTTGGGGGGTCTTCCTTGTGTTCCCATCTTGAGGGGAGATCCATTGTGTCGATCTTTGGTAAGGGTAAATATGTTGTGAATGTAGTCATCGCATCTAGTGACAAAGGCCTCAAGCGTAACAAATAGCTCACAAAGTTGTCTGAATCTTATTCCTCTATCTTGATAAAGTTGTTGAAGGATAAGATAATAACATTACTTGATCCTCGACCCCTTACCAAGACATATCCTAATTGGTACAAATAAAATACATTTTTCCAATACCATCGGATTAAAAGACATGATACCAAGCAGTGTATCCGCCTATGTCATGAGATACAGGATCACATCGACGACAATACTATCCGCCTTGATGGGAAAAAGAAGAATTCAAATAAATCTGTAGTGAAAGCTAACAGTGAGTTGTAGATTTACACGGATATTTTTCTGTCAAAATCTACAAAATTGAATGTTGATCCTTTAGACCATTCAGAGGAAGTCCTATGAAAGTACATCAATATGATCTCATTCACTCGCATTCCCCTGGCTCAGCTTGCAACCGGTTCAACAGAGCTAACCTTTACATTGTAAGATGTGCTCGTGAATGGGATGCCTTCTCCTTTATACATTCCCGCTCACCTCAATGAGAATGTTGTGATTGGGATCCTATTGGACCCCGCGAGTCGAATGAATATGATCACAAAGGAGAATTACTTCTGAATTTCCTTCATAAGGAGGAATACGAGAAGACGAAAAGAACCATACATATCCACAATGGACTCTCGCTTGCTCCACTTGGTTCTATCACTCTTTTGGTCTTGGTAGTTCCAAAGGACGTGAATACTATTTTTGATATCATCTTGGAGTCTGACTTGTTCAAAGTGAAGTTGGGCATCCCATGACTAGCTTCCATAATCATAGTTCCTTCGGTGATTCATAAATGTTTGAAATTATCTCATAAAGGCTCCATGCACGTTGTGTACGACATTGGGTATAAAATCCTGGTGTTGTGTTGGCCATATTCATTAGATCACTTCTAGCCTGCCCTTATTGGTCCGCTTCCTCCAAGGATGGACCTATTGTATTGCACTTATGTTAAATAGAAGATTGAGGGCATAACGTCAAAAGTGACCTACCCTCCTTCCCCCTATGCCATTTCGATTAAGGATTCTATGATAGCACAACAACATGCTACCTCTTCCTCCTCTCAAAAGGGGAAGGGGAATCCTTCTCGTGCCCAAGAGCCTTCCTCTTCTTCTACCGCTCCATTCGCTTCTGCCTCTCACCCTGTCGTGGTGCCTTTGGCTTGTGCCTCCATTCATCTCATGGGGAGTTCGATGGTACCCACTTGGCGAAAGGCCAAGTGTTAGGTGTTCAACTTTCCTATCTTTCCCATGGTGCCTCAACCAATTCTCTATGGTAAGGGGAAGGGTCCTTGTAGAGTTTCCTCCATGCCTTGACCTTTGCGACCTCCTAATACTCTTGCTCCTACGATGGTGAATGGAAAGAGGCCCACTACTGAGGTGCTTGAGTCTACTTGTCCGTCGTTTGTTTCCTTTGTTACTGCATCTCTTCCTCTTATTTCTGTCTAGGATTTAGTTCCTCCACTAACAACGACTATGATGGAAAAACAAGAGCCTTTTGCTCCTCCTCAAGCTGCAACTTCTATATCTCGGAGCCGAAGAAACCACCTTGCGCATGAGCATAAGCATCAGAGAAAGGCTCTAGTTGCTGAGTAGGCTACCTTGCAAAAAGCCGAAGGGAAGCCAACAACCCCATTTTCATCATCTCCTACTATGGCCCCCTCTTTTGCCCTTCTGCTTTGGTTCCCGTCGCCTCAATCTTGCTTCTGGCTCCCTCGTGCGCACACGAATGATCCTCACCCTAAAAGGGTGCAAGTGTTCATCACTCTCTTGGTTGAGCCTCCTCTCTTGATGTCCCTTTCGAAAATCCTATTTTTTACTAAGCCTGTGGATATGTCGAATACCTTGGTGGTATCCATTATGGCTCTAACTTCTTCCTCCTCGCCTTCTGCTTCTTTTGTGGGGATCTCACATCCTTCAATGAAACACAAGTTGGAGGATGATCCTAGTGATAGAGGCAACCCTGGCATCCCTCAAGTTTTTCACTGCCCCCGGGTCTTTTGGTGAGGTCAAAAGTGGATTTCGAGTGCCTCCATCTTCGTCCACCCATTTGACACATGGCATTCTCATCAAGTGCATGTTCAACTTGGTGGAGGATGTCCTAGCTCTATTAGCGATCTTTACAAGATCAATGACATTTACCTCATAGGAGTTGAGTGAAGAAGACCTTGAGGGGCCCTCTTCCTTAGGTCTTGTCGTAGGAGAGTTGGAGGGTTCCCCATTGCTATCTCATCCTTGTAGGCTCATTTGCCCTCTCCCTATAATGATCTATATTGGGAGAACGATGACCTCCTGGTTGATGAGGACTAGGAGAGAACCTTTTCTTTATCTATAGATTAGATTTGTGTGTGTGTGGGTTGTGTTTCCCCCATGCTTGTTTTATGTGTTCCTAGAGGACCCTTGTCACCCTTGTAGGTGCTTGGATATAGGAGTGTTTTGTGTCTTAAAATTTCTCTATTTGTTACATCAATTTTCTATTTGTTGTTCCTTGATTTTCGACAATTGGGGATGATGCAAAGTGTTGGGGGAATTTAGGCCTCCCTTCCATGTTGACCCAATTTTTTATTTTTTATTTTTTTTCATGCACCCTTCTTCATAATCTAATATAGTAGGGGATTGATGACAGTTCATATGTATATTATATTATATCTATCTATCTATATCTATGAGTAGTTATGACCCCGAATTATCAAATCCCCCTGTCTCTTGATTTCTTTATCTTTTATTTTCCTTTCTTTTTTATCAAGTTCTCTCTTGTTTGCTTCTTGATGTTATGGTGCTTATGTGTTGTCCTTCGCATATGCATAATTTCCACATCTACATCTCATCATGTCTCGTGGGCCATGACATCTCTGCATGTTCTTCCTTTCCTTAGAATGCCATGTGTTCCTTCAGTTCACAAACACCATCCTAAGGGGGGGCCTCTACCTCTTTGATTTTTTAATAAGGTGTATTCGGTGGCCAATGAATCCCTTGTTGAAAATATTTACATTTTTCAAAAATCGCATTGTTCACAAAGGACCCCCTTAGAAAGAATTTCTTTTGAAATTGAATTTGTAGCAAAAAGAATTAAGAATTTGCCTTTAAGGAGGCCATTCTTATTTTTTTGTATTCCTTGACGAAAGAGAATATTTCAAAAAGGAGTCCTTGATGACATGATCGTTTGCGAAAATGTCATTTCTTTTCAAATAGAGTGTCCCTTGAGCATACCCCTCTTTCTTTTGAAGGGTTCCCAAGGGGCCCCTTTGAAAGCTTCTCCTTCAATTGCTTGTTCTGAGATATGATTTCCTGTGTGTTTGCATGAATTTTTGTTTTCCTAACATGTTTTGTCTATGGATTAACATGTTTCCTTATAGGATCGAGCACTTGTGAGGATCAATTAGACTCTACGAAGCTTTCACATCTGGCCTCCCTCAAGATCGAGCTCCTGTGGCACCTCCTTTGCAAGACTGAGCACATGTGAAGCATTTTCATTCGGCAAAACCAAGCACCTGTAGAACCCTTTGTTCATCTTCTATGGGACCGAGCACCCTAGAACCAACTCTATATGACCGAGAACTTGTAGAGCCTTTTTCTCACCTTCTGCAGGATTGAGCACTTGCGATGCTTTTGTTCAAATCTCCATAGGATCGAGTACCTATGGAGCCATCTCTTTCCTGCACCTGAGTTTGCTAGATTGTAGTCTACTTCCTCGATGGTTCAGGTATACATTCCTCAAATTTCTCTCTACTTTACCGTGCATTTGCTAACACTTATGCTTGCTAAAGTGGGGGAAAAATTTAATGGCATGAATTTGCACCCCCTTGCAAATTCCTTGTTTACACTACCTCCTACCTTAGAAAATTAAGTTCGATAATGCAATTCATATTTTTTCCACCTTCCCTTATCCACTTGGTAGCTATTTTACATGTTGATGGGGAATATTCTGTTGGGGATAATAACACAACATGTAGACGTCTGCGCAACGCATTGCCATCCTGACAAGATTCTCACCTCTGGAATCCACAAAGATGTTACACTCCTCCATTGGACATGAAGTGTAACATCTCCTACGCTTCGAATCGACTTTGAATGAATCCTTTTCCTCCATTTTCACCTTTCAAAAGACTATCTCATTCATTCTTTCACTCTCTCTGGATTGCTTCTTGATCATCTTCACATTTTGGGCAACTCTCTTCACTCTCTCCACTCACTTTCAGCTCCTTCAAGCTCTACCACCTCCATCGAAGCTGCAAGTTAGCACTTTGTTGGTTTATTCTCTTCATTGTTGCAGCGACATTGGTCTTTGAAAGCTTGTGAGCTCTCTCCTCCCATTTTCCTTGAGTGCATGTTGTTGAAGGTGATATCACTCTATCTTCCTTTTAATTTGCATTATCATTTTAATATCGTAGCATATTATTGTTCGACGTATTGCTTGGTATCTCTATTTCTACGTATTTTCTTTATCATGAATCTCCAATCATTGCTATTTGGTTATCCATGGAGGTGGAAACACCAAAGCAGGGGATTGATTGCGACAGTCCTCTAAACACAACCCAACATTTTACCGTCTTTTGTGTGCAGGTTCTCCTTGAGGTGAGGATCTTGAAGATAACAACCTATGGGTAGAAAGGTGTGCTTTCCTCACCCTTCTCTATAATTTTGTAATTAGATTTAGTCTTAGTTCTCTTCTCGATATTATATTGTTTTGCTGCTTTCTATTTATGTTATTCCATCGAACTGCATCCGTCAGGTTGTTAGTAGGTTTTCCTTAGCTTTCGACTACATGATTTCTTTTTGTACGAACACCAACACCTCACGGAGATGCCAGTGTGTCACACTGTCACCCGTGTCTCGTGCTATAGTCCTCTGGTAGTGAGCTGCCTAAGTTGTAGTCCAGACTCTGGGAACTTGCTCACCTGACTTCTTGAAACATTCAGGCTTGTAAGAGGACAACAACAACCGAGTTGCTCTTCCTTTCAAACTTTAAACTTTAAACTCTCCCAGAGTGCTCCCTTAACTTGAGGTAGATCAAGGCAGCCTATTGTTCTAGACCCTCCCATGACCTGGGGTCCTGAGTAGTCAGTTCCCCTCCTCTACAATTAGTAAAGGGGTGAATAGTTGTGGATTTGAGAAATGGAGGTAGGGATTGAAAATGATGAAGAAAATGAGTTAAAAGGATGAATGTTAAGGAGAAATGGATGAGGATGGAAATGATGAAGATTAGTGGATGCATGATGGGATGGGAGTATGAGATGGAAATTTATAATTATGATAGGTGGGGTGATTGATATGAATGAATCGGGTGGGGATGATGGATTTATTTAATGATTATAAATGTGAGTTTTTTAAAACTATGGCTTATGATGATAGAAATGGAAATAAAGTAGCAAGATATCTTTTTCAGATTATTTGAGTATAGTTACATGCTAGAAACCTATCAAGAGATTCAAATTTGTTTGAACAACTTTTTTGATTTTACAGACGTTATGTATCATGATATACTTGATCATGATGATGATGTATGATATGTGAAGAAAACTAACCTGAAATAGTAAATCAAAATATAATAGAAAGTAAACACACACAAACACATGAAAAACAACAACAAAAATTAAAAAAGACAAGTTTGATGACCTAACAATCATAACTTCAAGATGCAACATAGTATAAATAACTACGATGTCCTTGGGAAGTATCGAATGGGAACTAAACCGAGCATTTTATGCTTTTGTTTGAATTATTACTATAAATGCAAAGAAAAAGAAGACACACACAAGAAAGCATGCATAAAAGATAAAAGGAAAAGACAAACAAGACTACCCTTGATCAACCTGAAAGCCAACAATTGATTGATTTGATGATGATGATAATGTTGTTGATGAGAGAATGATATATCCCAAGAACAATGCGATGATTGAGAAGGATATATATCAATGATTATGATTGGTAGTTTTAACAAGGTTTGAATTTTGGAAAGACCAAGGATGAAGCTTATGGATACTTTTTGGATATGTAGTAGGTTGTATGGCTAGATTTAGCAAGATTGTTTTGCAATGTTGGTATGGAATGTGGATAATAAGGAGCTTTGGCTTAATGGATTAGATGCATGGATGGTATTTGGAGGCAATTAGCCACATGGATTGGATACTAAGTAGGGGGTCACAATCTTTAAGGTTTGATCTGGAATGTTGGATTGTGGATCTTGTGTCAGGATTTGGATTTACTATTGGGAATTAGATGTCACTCAAATTGTTTGAGAGAAAATGTTATATTACCAAGGGTGAGGGTGTTTGGAGGGATGGAATGATATAATTATGGAGAGAAATGAGGGATGCAATGTGAGGTGGAAATGGGTAAGGGATACAATATGTGGTTTCTAAGGATTACACTATATAGGAATTATATGCCCCATTTAGTTGCATGCCACTTATGATGCTACACTAAAATGCTTGCTAAAGAGGTCCAAATTCATCTATTAATTGTGAGAATAGTCTACTGTGTTTGCTTGCAAATGAGTAGACGTATCAAGAGGTGTTCAAAAACATGTTTCAAGATTTCATCAATTTCCTTATCAAGTTCAAAAGTGGGGAGTAGGATGGATGGGTATGACAATATGGATACGTGAATGTGAAGGATATGCAAATATAATGAATGCGATAGATATAATTTGGTGGTGATGGAATGTTAGGGACTATGGAGGATGTATAATGTAGGTGAATGAGATAACTTTCCTCCAAGTATAGGGTACACACAAATGAATAATTTATGGACGAAATTGGAAATTGGTTTTCATCATGGTACTTTCCCTAGATGGCATATGAATCTTTTTTATTGTTGAACATTTTCTTTACTTTTTTACTTTTGTATTTTTTAAACTTTTTATTATTTTTGATTTTTTTATGCTTGGAATCAAGCATTTGATTCCATTGTATGCTAATAATATTCCATTGTACATGACCACTTTAGGTGGATCACACTACTAGTGTTACACTCAACATATATTTTCTATGAGCTTTGATGATTTTTAGGTTGGCTTGTCTTGGGGTATTGCTAAGAAAAATGAAGTGGGAGGTAGATAATGCAAAATTTTGGATGCAAGGGGTGCAGTGATGGAGGTATGTGAAATAATGGATCGGAATAGGTAAGAGGGGTGGGTGGAAGGATGAGAATATGAAGGCATGCATAAATGTAATGGGACCAATGGGAGTTGGGACCAACAAGTTCACACACCATGTTGGACATTTTTGTTGGGTGTAATGGTGGCTTTTAAATTTTGGAATTTTAGAACTTGTTGGCTTAGGGGATAATGAATTTTTATGCTCTTAGATTGTGGGATTTTAGAATTTGGAATGAGTATATGCATTGCTAGATTTTGGGATCCAAAGGAGTTTTTTGGTTTGACTTGTTAGATTTTTGTTTGGATATTCAAATTGCTTGTATTTAGGAGTGGCGGATTTGTGGGTCCAAGTGGATTCCCAATTGTGGGACCTTTGGGAATGCCAACATGTGGTTTATAGCTTTAGATTCATGGATTTTTACATTGTGGTTCTTGGATCTGGAAGACTAGATTTTGGAACCCATATGAACTTCAAATTTGGGGATATTTGGATATGGGGATTGTGGATACTGGGATTTTGTATTGTTAGATTTGGGATATCAAGCTTAGGTATATGAAATTTTGGATATTAGGATTTTGAAGTATTGGATTTTTGGGTCTTTGGACTTTATTTTTTTGGGATTTCCACTGTAGTGGTGTAGAGATTTCATACATTTTGATGGGTTTCATTGAAGTGGCAATAGATTCATTATTATGAAAGATGCCAAATGATGTGTGATTTTTTGTTCTCGGGTGATGGATGGTCAAGGTTAGTAATGGGGTCATTGAAAGGATGGTGGTAGCAAGTTCTTGAGAAGAATGATGGGAGGGACCTATTTTGATGGTGGGAGAAGTTACCTTAATGCTTGAGGGAGTAGCTTTAACATCCTTATTTTTCTCACTAGGAGAATTATATTCGATGCCCTAAAATCTTTGATTTGCATAAAAAATGATTTGGCTATAAGGTTTGTTACTCGTGAAGGCCTAATCCTTTGCCTTGATAGTTCATGATCTACACATTCAATTTGTGATGGGATACTTGTTACTTCAAAACAAAGACATGAATCCATCGTTAGATAGCTTGAAGCTATTGGGATTTTCAAATTTGCTTATTTGCACGAAGACCAAACCAAACAAAGATAGTTTGGCCCAATGGATAACATGTTGGCTCTTGTATGGGGTTGATGGGGGGTTGAGAGGATGTGTGTGTTTAATTAGGATTAATGAGATCAATGGAAGCGTTTTGACCTTGAGTTGGTTGTGGGCAAGTTTGACCATGTATAGGGCAAGGATCTTGATGTTTGTTTTGTGATGTATGCATGTTTCCCTTAAGCTTTATGTGTCCTTGATCAATTAGCTCTTGAATGTAGTTCTTCAAATTTAAGTGTTGATAAAAGACGGACACTTATGGATTTTAGATTTTATCGGTAGCATGAAAGGGTGAATTGTCTTCATTTTTCTTTTTGCATAGATTGATTTGGAGGAATGACAATGCTAAGGGGATTTTCGATGACCTTCACAAGTTCATGCTTGTGAGGGGTATAAAATAACTCCTCAAATTTATATTTTTGCCTATGATTCCTTGATAATAGCCCTTGGATAACATCCTCCATTGTTAGGTTTGGTTGATTGGATTGATTTGACTAATTTGATCATATTTATGGGGTTTTTGTTTAAACTTTGAAGGTTTATTTGATGGAGGATTTGTACAAGGAGATATGGTTGTCATTTGTTCATTTGAGATATGGAGTTGATCAAGCACATCTTGGAGTTGACTTTGGTTTATGCATAGGGGACCCTCTTATGCTAGAACAAATTCTTCTTGATAGATATCAACACATAAGTCATTTGGACTACGAGGTTCATTGGTTTAAGGAATTACATTTTTTAGGGGTTGATGGACTAGGATTAGGATTGATATAGATGGGTGTAAGATTTAGTATTGCAGGTTTTGTAGGGATGAATTAGTATAATCGTTGATAAGTAGATTAGAATTAGGATTAATATGGATGTATGTTGGAATCGATGTTTTAGGATTTGTAGGGATTGATGGAGGATTTAATTGAATATGATTTATAGGGTTTGATGGATGATTTAATGGTTTGGGATTTTTATGGGATGATGGGGGGCTTAATGGATGGAGGATTATAAGTTTAGGTGGATGGTTTAATGGAATATGATTTAAAGGGTTTGATAGAGGATTAAATATTTTGAGATCTTTATGGATTGATATGGTAATCAATGGATGAGGAATTATAAGTTTGGGTGGATGGTTTAATGAAATATGATATATAGGGATGGTGGGATATTTTGATGGAGGTCAATTTATTAATGAATTGTTTAATAGTTTGGGATTTATAATGTTGGATACATGAGGTTTAATAGGGATTGGGGGATATATAGATGGGGGACTCAAAGGGTAAGCATTTGATGGATGAGGGGCTACATGAGTAATTAAATTAGGATCAACATGGATGGGTGGATTAGCCATGCATGATTTTTTATTTAAAAAGTTTCCTCTATGTAAGTGTTCAAGGTCATAATTTGCGGGAAGCTTAGCTCATATGCTTATAAGGTATCTAACCATATTATCTTTTTTTTTTAAATAGGGAGTGATCTAGTGGGGTTCAACCTTGTTTAGTTTTAAGCAAACCATTTTAGTCATTCAAATACTCATCTGGATCCAGGGTTCAACCTTGTTTAGCTTTAAGCAAACCATTTCAGTCATTCAAATACTCATCTTGATCCACAAGGCTATCATCATGATCATGTTCAAAGGGGTTTTTGGATTGGTATACTGAATTTGTAACTACCACGAGTTTTGTTTAGATTGTGGGTGGGGTTTTAACATACTCAATGAACTTGTTGAATTAGGGGTCCATAATCCTTTTTTTGGTCAGACTTTGGATTTTGTTTGTTTGGATGCTACATTTTACACAAGTTTGGCACAATGGGGAAGACAAAGTAAACACATGAACAACCTAACCATTCAAGTGGGAGTGTCCGCACTTGTGTGTCCATCGAGGATACTTGAATCTAGGTGTGGACAATAGGGCCCAAGAGGAGGCACTAGTCACTTTTGATCCTCAAGATCACTCCAAGGTGCTAGAGGAGAGCATATATGGCCTACTATCTCATGTTCAGAAGTATGTGGTGAGTAATTTTCTAGCGCTAACTTCTTATTGATGAATCACAAATATGAATGACCACAAAGATGCCAAATGGATGTACAAGGCTTACTGGGGGTGTCCTCTATATACTTGAAGGTATGTGGAACTTGAGCCCATGATGGAAAGTGTTGTCTAAAGTATGTGATTAAGGTCAATTCCATCTTCATTTCACCTTGTCCTCTACAACAAAGCTACACTAAAAATGATAACTCCTTCATCGAGACAAGTCATTATATTCTCAATCCCCCATTTGTATATGTCACCAAAAACATGTGGGTTCAAGTCATCCTACTAGATGAAGAAATCCAAGTATAGGACCATTAAAAACTAAAAAGAAGGAAGGATATTTCTGATTCCCAAAATCATAAATATGTATGAGGGAAGAGCATACATATCCAACTTCCAAGATAAAAGAGTGACTGATCACTTTTTGATCCTCAAAATTGCCTATAAGGCATGACAGGAAAGCATGCGTGAAGCCAACCACCAAAACACATGACTAATATAAGCAAACAAAGCAAATAACTTAATGTTAGCAACCCAAAACTAAATGTGTGATATAAGAGTTCCAAATCGAAGTCTTTGGCTAGCAGGATTGCATTAAATAAGTTAGTAGTTTGCAAAGCATTCTTCGACAAACATCCTGCATGCAAAAACTGTTAGAAACAAATATTTTTTGGTTTTAATATTATTATTTTTTGACTTAGACTAACGACTACCTGGAACAACAGAATTGTTAAAAAATGAAAAAATCCCCCGTGCACAAATTGTTAAGGAATCAATTTTGGATTTTTTTAACTAGCTTATTGTTCAAACTCGCGACCTAAGGAAGCCAGAAGTCCAGAAAACAATAGTAGCACAAGTTTGAATCTGGTGGTTTCAATATTATAAATGAATTAGAAAAAAATAAAAAATAGATATAATCGTAGCTTGATTAACTGATCAGTGAAAATTCGAGCCTCATGCAAAATGTGGAGAGATATAGGGTTTCCTTTGTGGCGGGACGATATCAGGACCGTCATTTACAAACCCTTAGGGCTTCACTATAATCTGAATTCCTTACCTTTTCCTATCATTACCTGCAGCTGTGAAATTAGCACCAGAAGGAAAAGTGGCGCAAAATTAAAAAAATCGTATAAATTCTTTTGTAATGCTTTCATATTCTGAGCTGCTACTGAGCCATCTAATTTATCTTCGATCTTGAAGCCAGGAGGTCATGAGCTTGAAATTCGCCATAGCAATTTAAAGTTTTCGGATGTTGTGAAACATATTCTATAAATATAGCAAAAGAAGGTGCAAAGTTCAAAGCAATATTGAAGCCCTTGGATCTTCAAGGCTGAAGATTACCAGTTCCACAATTGCATTTTTTGTCTACTTCAAGCTAGAGATTTTGGATGTTTTGACAAAAAATTAGAAAATGTATAGCAAAAGAAGGCTTGGATTTCAAAGCATACCTGAAATTGCCAGATTCTCCGTCTATGATATGCGTCTGGAGGTTGCAAGTTCGAAACTCTTTGTTAAGGGTTTCATAGAAATACGAGGAAACATCTTCAATGGCACAAAAAATCTCTCCACTATTCGCATTTTTCCAAAACAATGCTGTCTACGGTGATGTAAGATTTCTTTTTACTAAATGAAGAATTTGGATGTTAAAAAATCAGGGATGATTCCAATCATTTGGAACCAATTAGAATAACATGCAAAAGAGTACAATTACCTACTTTCAGGAAATTCAATAATAAGCATGAAATTCAAACATAAAAGATAAGATCTTAAGAAGTAAAATTTCGAGCTTCAAATTGATTTACATACTCACATCCGAAAGAGAAAAAAGATGAATTTGTATAAATATAATGAGTTGGAATCAAAATGTAATACTTCTTTAACAAATGGATGTGCTTTACAATTGATATAGTGTTTGCTGCTCACTTCGATAGTATATACTTACTCTAAATCAGGATGATAGAAATAATACATTGGATCTCAATTTATAGATTTTCCATGAGATGAATGAATGAGGCTAGGTTGATCTTGCATCATGAGTTTACTTTCATTAATGGTGGAATAGGTGTGGAGAGGTGGTAACTATTATCCATTTGCATGGAAGAAATTAGCTAGTTATCTCATTTGATTAAATTATTAAATTTATTTTTATTAATGAAGAAAAACGTTGATGAGTTAATTGATTTGATTGAATTGCTAACTAAATTAATTGATTAGTTAAGTGTGTTGAGTAATCAATTAACTAATTAGTTAACTACGAGGTGTAAATCATGATTTTTATCAAATTATTTGTGGATAATAGATTTATTTTAATATTTAAATATTTGTGGAAAAATAATTTATTCAAATTAATTAAATAATAAAGAGTATTTAATTAATTTGATTTTGATAAAATGGATTAATTAGGGTAAGATAAACTATTTTAATGAGTGTCTGAGTGATTATGTTGTTAGGTGTCAAGATGGGGGTGGTGGTATGGAGATTAGCATAGGGAAGATTTCTATGTCTACATAAGTATTATATAGTGTTACCTTACCCTATTGGTTTATTTTATTTATGCATATATTGGATATGGGGCGCCTTGGCCCATGAACATTCTTGTTTATGGTGTGTGATCTATCTTCTACATTATTTTACTTTTATTATTGTGTGTGGATCCTACCAAGTGGTATTACAACTATGATTTTGGCAAAGGTGATGATGAAATCCTAATTTTTGACGATCCACCTATATATTTCTATAGAGGAAATTCACTACCCTCAAGTCTCAAAATGGAAAGAGTCTACAAGAAGAAAATGGTCCTCAACTACCTCAAAAGAAAACCATAGGTGACAAAGGAAACTATTTATATTGTGTTTTATGATGTTTTAAGAAATAAGGATTTTAGACATTGAAAAAGAAGACTTTAGAGGTCTCGGGAGCAAGTTGACTGGCTCTCGGCCAAGGATGACAACACGACATGTGGACGTTCCCGCGACACACTATAGTCTCGTACGGTTTAAGAACAAAACATATTGACAAAAACACAACAAGTTTGCTAGCTACTTGAAGGCTAAAATTCGAAAGTTTTATTAAACTAACAAAATAATAGAAATGATAGAAATAACAAGAAAATAACCAACATGCCTACATTTAAACGAAACATAATGAAATGGAAAAGTGGAAAAGTGGAGGGAAGACTCACAAGAGGTCCAACACTATGAAGCCTCCTGCAACGCTCCAAATCAATAACTTGCACAAATGAAACCGAGGAAAAATGTTGAGGTTTTTTTGGGGCTTGCATTAGTCAAACCCTCATTTTGGGTTTCCACCTCCAAAGACATCCAAATAGATAGATAAAGAGAATGATAGACAAAAAAATAGATAGACAAGACAATAAACGAGATAAAATGACAATATACTACTAAATTAAATACGATAATGCATTAAAAGTCTAGTTACCCTCTCTTTAGCAAGCTAGTGATGCCGAGGAGAGTATGCAACACCCATGATGTGCCAAAGAGCCAAAAATTTGACGTAGAGAGCCAAGATAGCTTGAGAGTTTGACAGATTGAGAGAAATTGATGTAGAAAAGAGCAAGAATGAGCTAGAGTGAATGAAAGATTGAATTGAGTGAATAGAATGAGAGAACGAGTTAAAGAATAGAGAAAAGGCATGCAAGAAGGAATTTTCAACGTGTTTGTAGTGCACAAAGGTGTTAAGACTTATAGGCAGGTGAAAGTGTAACATCCCAATGACCACAGAATCAAGAATCTTTTCGAGATGTTTGTGTGGCGTGCAAACATCTTTACATCATGCTAGCATCTCTTACAAAAATTCACTTAAAAGACTGGAAATAAAGGGGTCAAGGACAAAATTAATGTTTTTGATAAAATAAGTTGCATTTACAGGGTGCAGTACCCTTTACACAAAGGAGCCCAGAGGGCCAAAGTCACATCAAACACCAAAAAATAATAGCATATAGTTGAGTTATAGGAGAGGACTTCATAGTTCCGTAGAACTATAAAGCTGAAGAATGAAAGTTCCTTACAAGCCCACGAACCTGCAAGGGAGGTATCCTTCAAGAACTCTCACATGAAAGGAACCAGGAAATCACCTAACAGATTTGCAGACCTGCAAGGAAGGTATCCCCAAGAACTCTCACATGAGGGAGACTGAACAAAGGGGACTCTGCAGAATCAAGAACGATGACATGTTTACCCATAGATAGAACACGTGAGGAAGCGGCTACATAGGCCAGTGAATGAACAGTCACATAGACCATCACTAAACTGGAAGACTTTCAAAGGGGTCCCTCAAGAACCCTTCAAAAGGAAGAGGGGTCCACTCAAGGGACGCGTTGTTTGAAAGGTAAAGTCTAGTCGGGCTGCCCCCAAGCTAGACGCAAAGATGTGAAGTAGGTCCAGTCAGGCTACCCCCAAGCTAGACACAAAGATAGGAAATAGGTCTAGTCGGGATGCCCCTGGGCTAGATGCTAAGATGTGAAACCGGTCTAGTCGAGCTGCCCTCGAACTAGATGCCAAGATGTAAAAGGATTTTTGAGGGGGTCCATTGGGAACCCGATGTAAAAAGGAAGGGGTCCACTCAAGGGACACACCGTTCAAGAGCCAATGCCTTCTTTCTCGAATCAATTCGTCATCAAGAAATCCTTTTGAAAGATGTTCACTTCATCAAGGAATTCGAAAGGAAGGACATGCCCCCACATGAGGGGAAGATCAAAGGTGTTCCCACTTCAGAGGAAGGTTTCCAAGTCCTTTCTTTACGAACCCATGATGAAGGAAACATGTTCTGTTAGGGTTTCAAGTCGAGAATGCAATTCTAAAAAAGAAGTGTGTGGAGGGTTTTTGAGAAAAGATTTGTTGGCAATGAATGCATTTTCTAAAGACCGCGTAATGTAGAAGTGGCGTTGTCACACATGAAAGGGACAACTCAAGCAAAGAAGAGAGAAAGATAAAGAGAAAGCAAAAGGAAAGATAACATGAACAAAGGGCACAGGGGGATCTGGTTTCACGGGGCAGATTTACCTTTATTTATATATGTAATAGGGAATCATGGTGTGAGGCGAAAGATCATCAATCCCCAACTAGATAAGGAAGAATGCATGGAAGACAAAGTAAAAATTAAAAAATGGGTCAACATGGAAGGAAGCCTAAATGCCCCCAACGCTTTGCATCATCCCTAATTTGTCGAAATTTAATCACAAACATAGAAGAATGATGATACAAATAGAGGAAGTTCACAACACAAGCACCACACCCATATCCAAGCACCAATAGGGGTGACGAGGGTCATCCAGGCACATATAGCACAATCACAGGGGGAAACACATCACAACACACACACACACATAATCTAAAGATCAAAAAGAGGGTCTCCCCCTAACACTGGTCGACTAGGAGGTCGTCAAATTCCCACTCTAGATCATCATAGGGGGAAGGATGTCAATCCTACAATGGTGTAATGTTAAGGGGAGGAGCTTTCGATCCTCCCACAACAAGGGCCAAGGAAGAAGGGCCTGTGAGGTCTCCATCACTCAAATCTTGTGGGTCTAAGATCAATGACTTTATGAAGATAACAAACAAGGTTGGAACTTCATCCATCGAGTTAAACATGCATTTAATGGGAGTTCCATGTTTTATCTCGATGGAAGAAGGGGTTTGCACTCAAGGTTCATTGCTAGGATCACCGAGGGATTCAGGAGCGGTGATGAACTCAAGAGAGGTTGGGACCAGTTCTGCCACTAGGAAAGAACAAGTCAACGCAAGGCCACCTTTCAGAGAAGGTGGGATCCTCTTACATCCTTCGTTGCTGGAGGGACCACTCTCTACCTTTTTGTTCATTAGAGGAGGCAAATTCCCCATAGACGAAGCAAGAAATGCAAAGGAGGAAGAAAGAATCGTAACAAACACAACTGAAGTGTTAATCATATCTACTAGCTTCAGAAAAGGTGAGACATCTGAAACAAATGTCAACAAAGGAAACTCCATGGAAGGAGCGATGAACACCTGCACCTTTCCAGGCGCATGTGTGCTCGTTTTTGAAGTTGAAAGTGATACAAAGTTAGTTTGGATAGAAACAAAAGGGAAGAGAGGAGGATGTGGTAGGAGGTCCTGATACATGAGAGGTCATATATTCTTCCTTCTTCTGTAAGGTGGCTTTCTCATCCAAAAGAGCCTTTCGTCGGTGCTTGCGCTCATGCTCAAGGTGATTTCTGCAACTATTTGAACCAGAAGCCGAAGGTTGTGAAGGAATGGAGGGCTCCTGCTCAGCCATGGGAGCATCCTCCATAGCTATTTCCAGTGGAGGGACAAACTTCTGGATGGGAGCAGGAGGAGCAAATTGAGAAATGGCAAGAGGGATCAACTCCAATGCATCGACAACGGGCCTCTTCCTGTTCATGGGAACGCTAAGAGGTCATGGGGAAAATTATCTTTGCGAGCCTTTTTTTCTATCATATAAATAGTACCAAGGTGTAGGGGACCTGTTAGGGAGATCTGATGTCTTGATCTTGGGTCTACACCAAGCAGGAACCATCAGACTCAGTGGGTAGAAACTAGGCTTATTCATCCAATACTCCTCCCAAGAAAGGGGAGTAGATGAGGAAACTCGAGAAGGAGCAAGCTTCTCCTTTCCCTTTCAGGAGGAGGAGGTAGCTGGCTACTCTGCTATAGGAAGGGTCAACTTCGGTTGTCCCTTGCCTCTAGTCTTATACTTCACATAGTTTCTATAAAGTAGGTCTATTCTTGGTGGAAGCAAACCAACTGGAGCGGGTCAAAAGTGATCCAACGAATATCCCCCATGGGACACCACAGGTTGGTATCTAGTATCATGCACCACATGCATGAAACCTTCATGGGAAAACTTAAGGCACTTATGAATCATAGAGGCAATCCCATTCATTGAAGCCAACCAAGGTATACCTAGCTTCACTCTGAATAGGTCCGACTCGGGAACGACATTGAAAATCGTGTCTATATTCCTAGGTCCGACCAAGACGGACAACATTATCGATCCATAGGGTTTAAGGGAGAGACCATCATGCGTACAAATGATGGAATTTTTTTTTTCATATTCCTCTCTTTATAAGGAGTTTAAGAATAGAGTCTCCTCCGTTATGATATTCACTCTACTCGCGGGATTAACTAAGACCCCTGTCACAATGTTGCCATTGAGGTGAGCGAGAATGTAGAGTGGAGAAGGTTTGTCATTTGTTGGTACATCTTGTTAAGTAAATGTTGTATTTGGCAAACTAGTCACAAGACGAGGAGAAGGAGTAATAGTAACCATGTTAACGTAGGCTTCAAGCTGGGAAATAGTTAGAGGGATCGATAATCATGTTAGAAAAATGCGATGGAAACGGGTTCGTGTATATTTACAATTCACTGTTAGATTTCACCATTGATCTATTTTTGTTTTTCTTACTTCCATCAAGATGAATAGTACCGTCCTCGATGCAATCTTGTATCTCATGACGTAGGAACATGCAACATTCGATATCATATCTATTAGCTCGATGGTATTGACAATAGGTATTTGCTTCATACCAATTAGGATACGGTTCACTAACTGGTTTTGGAGTTGGCAAGCTAACAATCTTATCCTTTAACAACTTTTGTAAGAAGGAAGAATAAGATTTAGATAACTTTGTGAACTTTCAGTCGTGCCTGGGGCCGTTGTTATCCACAGTGGTTACTACATTTACGACAACCTTTCCTTTTCTAGAGATTGATTTAATGGACTTTCCCTCCGGATGAGAGTGCGAGGAAGATCCCCCGAACTGAATTACCATCTATTGGTACTCTCGTAGGGCCACACACAAATGCACGAAAGAAGGGTATTTCATAAGGGAAAACTTCTCTTGCTAGGGCCTTTGTAAGTTCCCTATGAACACCTTCTGTATATTGGAGTCTGACAACGGGTATGATATTTGTGAAAAGAGTGCTTGATATCTTGCTATAAGGTCGGTAATCTTCTCATTATCCCCTTGTTTACATTGAACAAGGTTAGAGAAGGTCATCTTTGGCCCGATGTTGGCTTAGAACTGTCATAGGAATTGGTTCACAAGCTGATCGAACGTAAAGATGAAATTGTGAGGCAAGGAACAATACCATTCGAGTGTTGTATCCTTGAGGGATTGAGGGAATAGTTTTTCCATCAATGCATCATGATGGAAGAAGTCTGTACACAAGGCGTTAAAAGAAAACACATGCATTTGTGGGTCCCCTTTACCATTGTATTTGTCAAATTTAGGAATCTCCATCCCTTGTGGGAAAGGAGTATTCAAAATTGCTACTGATAATGGGCTATGTCGAAAGAAGGACTGGAATATAGGCTAGGCAGAAGCTTGGGAATGGTTTGTTAGCTGGTTCTGCATCTTCCCTACATTATGAAGAAGGGTGTTCAAGATAGGGTCATTATAAGGTATAAGACCAATGGAACCACCACCAGATCCATCTCCTGGACCACCGCTAGAGCCACTACCGATGCCACTGCCACCAGTGTGACCTCCACCAGAGCCATCGCCACTTCCAAAACCACTACCATGACCTCCGTCAGAACCACTTCTGTCGGTACCACCTCCACCACCAAAGCCTCCACCACTGGAGGCAGTAGAAGTGGTGAAGTGAAAACCCAGAGGGTTTCTATTTGCCTTGACAATTTCAAAATTTTTGGAAGCAATAGGCACACTAACTGAAGGGACTGTGTCAGCCATGTACACATACGTGGGAAGCATCGATACCTCCAGTTGTCTATCATGCTCTTCGAAGGGGCCACCTCACCTCATGTGGCTATGGTTTGAGGGGGCACATGGTTCGACTAGACCAGTGAGACTAGCCAAGAGTTCTATGCCTTTTAGTATTTTCCTATTATATACTTTATTTCATTGATAACTTTAGCAACCCTAGCCAGCTTCGGGTTTTTCTCTAGGTGATTTTTCGAGGTACCCAACCCCTTGCTTAGACTAGTGACATAGTTAGAAGGGATGTGGATAGATTCATGCTTGTTTATAGATGATGAGGTTGGTGATTCAGGAGGGGTGGGGATGTGATCAGTTTCATCAAAGAATCTAGACTTGCCCTGTGACATGTGCTCTTGCGTAGACATGCCAACTGTAGAACCAGAGAAAAGACCAATAGTGAAACTAGAAGAGACCTTTGTCTTCTCCATAAGAAGGTGTCACAAACTTCTCTTGATGATATGCCCAAAGGTCATGGACTAGGTTGTGATGCTCATAAACCTTCACAACACACAACAGTGCAACAATCAAAGGGTATATGAGAAAAATCCCAAAACATCGACGAACAAAAAGACATTGGTTCACGCTAGGTTCACCAAAAATGTAAGAGAGGGGGACCAACCACTACAAGGCCCCAGGTCATGAAATGCCAAGAGAAATATGGTTGCCCTAACTTACCTTAGTTTAAAAGTGTTAGGATGGATGAGATGAGAATGATGAGGATTATAAGGTCCTTCAATCGCTCTACAAACCTGAGAGTTGAAAGGAGACTAGACGAGTCAACTTTTAGGGCCAAATCTGTGTCTTAGATAGCCCTTTGTCAGAGGACATAAGCATGGTTTTGGGACGACAACGTGAAACACTGATGTCTCTCAGGTGTGTTAGCGTCTGTACGACCAGAAAACCAGGGAGACAAGGTCTAACCTCTAAAAAGTAGACTAACAACCTAGTTGCGAGTTTCTAAAGGTGTAGAATAAGACAATGAAATATGAAACGTAAAGATGAATGTGATATAGAAAATAGATTACTGCAAGGGTGATGAAGATGATCTCACACAATAACCTTTTTTCCAGCTTGCTCCAAGATCTCTCCACCTACACACAAAAAAGAGGGAAAATGTTGGGGGCTATTTAGGGGCCTGCCTCAGTCAGACCCCCGTTTTGGTGTTTCCACCTCCACAAACAACCACGTTTGCAACATTGCAGAAATAATGCGATAAAGAGAGAAATACAAGAAAAGTACACCAAAGACACTACAAAACAGTATGTGCTAACTCAACCAAACAATAGAGAAGTTGAGTGAGGAGCTTACCACCTTCGTCCAAAGTGCTCAAGGCTAGTGGAGGAGAAAGATGAGAGCAACTCAAGCCTTTGCTACAATGGATTCATCCTACACTTACTTTATTGAAGTGATGAAGTGATAGATTGATGCTATAGAGTGCAAAATGCTACTACAAAGCTTGTGGATGGATGCTAGAATGCTAAGAGATGCTCAAGAGATGGCCAAAAGATCAACTTCCTTTCAAATGGATGAATGAATGAAGAATATGAAGGAAGAATGGAAGAAAACGACCATATTTGGGTCGGCCAACCGAAGGGAGGCATTACACTTTAACTTCCAATAAGAAGTGTAACATCTCTGGAGATTCCAACCACAAGAATATGCCAGGGACGTAAGCACACTGCATAGAATTTTGCACACCGCGCGGGTGTCCCTGATAGAAATGCCTCCACCAAAACTCAAAATAGGCACCAAGTGTGATGGGAACATTGGGCTTATGTGGAATTAACCCTCCGAGTTTGGTTTTCTAATGTGGAAAGGGGTAAAAGGGGAATTTGCATTAGGGGTGCAATTTCGCTCCTATATAGGGAGATAGCAAGAGCAATTCCTATTGAATCACCTACACCAAGAGCCAAGGATGAGGCCACCTCAACATCCACATCAACAAGCCCCTATGAGGCTAACATCATAGACTTAGCAAAGATGAAAGAAAGAGTAGGAATATCCTCCACTGAGTTGAACATACACTTCTTTGAAGTGAAGTTCTATGACTGAATGAGAGGAGGATGAACCAGAGAGCCATTGTGGACCTCTAGAAGAGGGGAAGTGAAAAAATATAGGGAAGGAGGTGATAAACCTATCACAAGAATGGTACATGCTAAAGAAAAATAAGATGAAGAAGGAAAATAATACTTTTTACAAACATCATTTTAAATTAGGTCATGCTCTAACTTGCACTTAAGTGAAGGATGTGGAATCCTCGCATTAGAAGCGAAAGAAGGAGGAGAAGTCACAATAGAAACAACCTTTGTATGAGGCATGTCAACAAGCTTAGGGAAAGGAGTATGATCTGATAAAGAGGTGATCAGAGGAGGATCCACATAAGGAGTGACAAACACTTGCACCCTCTTAGGGTGAGGCTCATCAGGATCCATCAAGGAAGCTGAAAGTAAGACAAAGGCAAAGAGAACAAAAGAAGGAACATGAATAGAAGCGTAGAAAAGAATAGAAAAAAAAGTAGAAGAAAAAAGAGGAATAGGAGGCTCCTCCTTAGGCTTCTGCGAGACCTCACATTCCCAGGCCAACACCTGTCGATGATGCTTATTCTCATGCGCAAGTCAATTGTAATGACTATGGGCACCAAGAAGAGTGGGATGAGAAGATTCTTGGGGATCTTGTTCCACTGGGGGAGTAGTCTCCACAACCATTGCCGATGGAAGAGAAGACTCCTGAGGGTCTTGTTCCATTAGAGGAATGATCTTCATAGCCGTTTCTAGCAGAAGAGTAGACTCCTAAGGAGGAACAGAAGGAGAAGGCACATAGATAGATACACGAGTCTCGATCACAAGCCCCTTCCCCTGGTCTACTTTAGAGGTAGGTGGAGGAATAGGAGGAGGCCTTAAAGGTTGAGAAGCAAGAACAATCCGACATGAATGCTTCACCTTACCATATAGGGTGGGTCGAGGAGCTGTGAGTAAGATATGAAGCTATAAGACTTATGGTTTAGACTTCCACAACGTGGGAACCTTTCTTTTTCTTGTGCCAGGCATAGTAGAAGGAAATAAGGACACCACTAGGGGTTGTGAAATCATAGAAGAAGAAGAAGGAGAAGGTCTAAGGGTGAGAGCCTACTTGTCCTTAGCCTTCGAAGAGGAAGTTTCAGAGGACAATGCACACTATTGTGTGAGAATAAAAACCTTCATGGAGATCATATGCGAAGACCAAACCTCCAATCTTCTACCTAAATTAGGCCTTGTGGAGCAAGTCCCCTTGAGGTGGCAAGGGTCTGACTGGAGTAGGCCAAAAATGATCCAAGGAAAATCCCCCACATGACACAAGTGGTTTGTATCTAGTGTCCTAGATAATATGCATCATGCCATCATGAGGAAACTTCAAACACTTGTGGACAACTAAAATGACTGCATTCATGAAGACTAGCCACAAAATTCCTAGTCTAACCTTGAATAGGTTGGATTTAGGTATCACAAAAGATGGGACTTCTAGAGATTTAGGCCCAACAAGGACTGACAAAGAGATATAGCCAATAGGTGGCAATAAAATACCATCATGAGTATGGATCATGGTTTGTAACTCCTCATACTTCTCCTTGTGTAAATTATTTATAAAAAGGGTCTCCTCTATGATGAAATTGACCCAACTACTAGGGTCAACCATAATGTCGGTCATGATGTTATCGTTGACTTGAGGCGGTGTGTATAATGGAGAAGGTTCCCTATTAATTTGGGCAAGTCATGTGGTGTGAATGTTATGTCTTGTGTCTTATCCACATGAATTGAAGAAGGAATACGAGTGAAGGAAACAATATTCACGTACTTTGATGGGCTAGGACCAATAGATGAAGAAGAAAACATTATCAAATTAGTAGAATGTGAAGGGAAACGATTTGTGTATAGTTGTAGTTGAATATTAGGCTTGGATACAAATTTATTAGAATTTGTTTTCTTACCATAGAGTCGAATCATACCATTGTCAATGTAGTCTTGGATGACATGCCTAAGATGCACACATCGTTTGGTATCATGACCAGAGACCCAATGGTATTAAAATTTTTTGCATATCATACCAAATGGGATAGGGCTTAGACAACAATATTATTTATGGAATGGAGATCAAACCATATTTTAACAATTTTTGAAGAAAATTTATTTAGGACTCTAATAGTTTTGTGAAGATTATATTTCATCCCATAGAGTTATTTTCAATAGGAACAAAAAATGGATAACCAATTATCTGGGAAAGAGGACGAGGAAGAATCCCTGTATTGCGTCACCACCTGCTTATATTCTCATAGTACAACACACATGGGCAAAGGAAGGATGCTTCATTAGGAGGAATTTTTCTCTCAATGTCGACGATAGGTTTATGATGAACACATGTTGAACATAAGAATCCGGTAGGGAATGAGAAATATGGGAGAACATATATGTTAGGATAAGGTGACATTAACCTTGTAATCCTGTGTCATTTGTATGTCTCCATGTTCCTTGGAATGTGTTCCAGGGGACATGAGAGAAAATATTAAATTTTGACATATTGTAATTATATTTTAAAGAGAGGATTTGATTTCGATGGAGGTTACACATCAAATACGGATAAGGAATCTTTCTTAGGCATCCAAAATGGAATATGAAAGTTTTTAGAGTGGGAATCCGATATTGGAGAATAAAAGGTGTTTGTTGGTGTTCCGTTGGGAAGTGGAAAGGTCATCAGAGCATCCGAAAAGAAAGGATTTGGATAGCCTATGGATTAGGAACCCATGTGAGAGTCTTGAATTTTCAATTAATATTTTATTATGTCTTTTGGCTGTCCATGAAGAAGGGTGTGGGTTTTTTCACCTCTTATTTTGGTTTACCATTTGTGGTTTTACCTCCCATAATTTCTATAAATTGGAGCCATGGGATGGTAATTTCATATTGAGTTCTTGTAGGTAACGGGGTGTTTCCAGGTTGATTAGAGATTAGTACTGAAGTGTATTATTATGTACTGTCATTTGAATATTAATAATATACTTTCCCTCTTTTCTTGTGTGGATTTTTTTCTCGAAAGGGTTTCTCCACATAAATTTGGTGTCACATTTTGTTTGTTGATTTTTATATTGTGATGTATGTTGCAATCACATGTTTATTTCTAATTTGGTAATCTAATTTTCAGATCTGAATTCACTTGCATAAGTTCATATTGTAGCTTTCCTTCACCTTGTTTTTCAACATTTGGTATTAGAGCTAACAATTATGTTGAGAAGGGGGCACCTTTCTCTTAAGTGTTGGAAGGTTTTATGGCTACAGTGGGAGCTTTTATTTTGTGGTATATTATAGACTTGTGAAGAGGATTGTTTACCATGGCTTCTACCTCATGCTAGAATATTGAGAAATTCAATGACACATGCTACGAGATGTGGAAATTTAAGATGAAGGATCTCCTTGAAGAGAGATAAGTGGTTGCCAGTTTCATAAGAGACCAAACCAACTACAATATCTAATGAAGATTAGAAAAAGTTAGGCAAGAAGGCACAATGAAGCATATGATTGTATCTCATGTATTTCATCCTCTTGAATGTCTCTAAAAAAGACACCAAATATATGTTGTGGAAGAGGATAGGTGATATTTATCAAACTAAAAGTTTTTCTAACAAGTTATATATCAAATGATAGTTATATTCATTAAATTAAATGAAAAATGGTGATTCTATTGTGAGCCATTTGAATGATTTTAATTTTATTATAAGTCATCTTGCATCAATAGATGTTAAATTAGAAGATGAAGATAAATGTATCTTGTTTCTTTGTTCTTTTCCCAAATCTTCCTAAAATCTAATTGTTGCCATAAGTAGTGGTAATGCAGAGTCAAAGATGGACATCATGGTTTTCATACTTCTATTAGAGGAGATGAGGAGAAATTATATGAATGTTGGCTCCCAATATGCCTTTCATGTGCGAGGAAGGTCCAAAGAGAAAGGGCCTAAAGGGGATAAAAATAGGGATAAGTCTAAAGGACGTTCTATGAACCCTGAAAGAGCAGCGCAAAGTTTTGGAATTGTGGAAAAAGAGGGGATGTGGAGTGTAAGAAAAAGAAAAATAATGTTGATTCCTCCACAAAATATTCCTCTGATGATGATTTTGATTCTTTTTTTAATTTCAGTTAACTCTATTGGTAATGATGCTTGGCTTGTTGATTGAGGTTGCTCCTACCACATGACTCCTCACAAGGGGTGGTTTACTTCTTACAAAGAATATTATGGGGGAGATGTTTTCCATGGTGATAACAACACTAAGAAGATTGTTGGTAAGGGAAAGGTAAAGTTGTGTTTTAGTGATGGGAGGATTAAATCCCTTGATGAAGTTTTACATATTATAGGACTTGCGAGAAATTTAATTTTAGTATCCAAGTTGAATGATTCTAAAATGCATGTGACATTTGACAAGTCTGGTTGTAGGTTGGTAAGAGGGAGTTTGGTAATAGCTAAAGGATCTTGGATAGGGACTTTTTTTAGGCTAAATGCCTCTAATTTATGTAACTCTTTCAATGTAACTAGCACTGAAAATGCATGTATGTTGTGGCACCATATATTGGGTCACATTGGTGAAAAAAGTCTTAAGACCATTCTTAATAAAAATTTAGTTGATGGTATTTCTGATTATTCTATTGACAAAAATGATTTCTATGAGCATGTATATTTGGTAAACATAATATATCTTCAGTTCCTAATGGAACTAATAAGGCAAAGAGATTATTAAAGATCATTTGTTCAGATGTATGTGGACTAGTGGATGTTAACTCTTTGGGTAAATCTCAGTATTATGTCTTTCATTGATGATGTCTCACAATACACATGGATTTATTTTATGTGATCTAAATCTAAAATTTTCACTAAGTTTAAGGAATTTAAGGCCTTAGTTGAGAAGCAATAAAATTGTAAGATAAAAGTGTTGAGATATGAAAATGTGGTTGAATAGTTTTCTAGGGAATTTGATGAGTTTTGTAAGCATGTAGGTATTCTTTGGTAGAAGACTACTCATACTCCCCAAAAAAATGTGGTAGCAGAAAGAATGAACCAAACTTTGATGAAAAGAGATAGGAGAATGTTGAGTGGTGCTAAGCTTGATAGATGGTTTTGGGCAGAAGCGATTGGTACTGCTTGTTATTTGATTAATATATCTTCTTGTTCAACTCTTGTTGATAAAAATCCTTATGAAGTGTGGATAGGTAGAAAGCATTCTATTTCACACTTAAGGGTATTTTTTCATGAGGATTTTTTCATGTGCCTCAAGAGAAGGCATCTAAACTAGATCCAAAAGCTTAGAAATGCATCTTAATTTGTTACAATGAGAATGTAAAAGGTTATAAGCTTTGGAATTGTCTAACCCTGTAAAATGATCTTTTCTAGAGATGTGAATTTCAATGAGTTTAGAGCTTACTCAGGAGAAGAACAATCAAAGGAGAAATATAAGACAAAGATAGTGCACTTTGAGATAAATATTGAGAAGCAGGAAGATGCACATGCAAAAGAACAATTAGATAGATCTAAGGATGGAGAAGAAGAGGGTCTAGATAGTTCAGATGATGTGCAAGATGAGCACACAAAAGAAGAAAATGTAGAGCGCATTAATCCTACCTTGAGGAAGTCCACATGGCAACAAAATCTAGTTGACAGGTATAGCCCATCAAATTTTTGTTGTGTATTTTCTTTGTTCAGTACTGATGATGAACCTAGATCCTATTGGGAGGCTCTCTCTTTGAAGGAAAGTGAATCTTGGTTGTAGGCCATGCAAGAGAATATGATGGCTTTATATAGTTGTGACACTTGGGATCCTGTTATTTTTCCCAAAGGAAGGAATCCCATTGGATGCAAGTGGGTATTTAAAAATAAATTTGGAGCAGATGGTCGGTTAGAGTGGTACAAGGTCAAAATAGTGGCTAAGGGCTACTCTCAGAGAGAGGGAGTTGATTTTAGAGAAATTTTATCTTGTTGCTAAATTGAATTCTATTAGATTCCAATTATCTATTGCTAGTGCTTGTAATTTTGGGATAGATAAAATGGATGTTAAAACTGTTTTCTTGCATGGGGATCTTGAGGAGGAAATTGCTATGTGATAGCCTGATGGTTTTTTTGTGAAAGGAAAAGAAAAATTGGTTTGCAGGTTTAAGAGATCTTGGTATGGTTTGAAAAAGTCACCCAGGATGTGGTACCAGAAGTTTGATTCTTTTACATTGAATTTGGGTTTTCTTAGTATTGAGGAGGATCATTGTGTGTACATTAAGGTTATTGATGATTAGATTCTAATTAGTGTCTTGTATGTTGATGATATGTTGTTTATTAGTAATAAAAAGGTGATGATTAGTGAGCTCAAGACATAAATTTCTAGCACATTTGATATGAAGGACTTGGGGGATGAAAAATATATTCTTGAGATGGAAATTAGAAGAGATCAGGTTCACATAAAGCTTTGGTTAAGTTAGAGTAAGTATGTTGATACCATTTTACAAAGGTTTAATATGCATGACTGTAAACTAGTTAGTATTCCATTTCTGGTTGGTACTAAGTTGAGCTTAGATATGTTTCCTAATTGTGATGATGATTTTGAGGATATGTCTATTGTTCCTTATGCTAGTGTCGTTAGTAGTTTGATGTATGCAATGATTTGCACTAGACTAGACATAACCCAAGCAATGGGAGTTCTAAGCAAGTTTATGTCTAACCTTGGTAGAGAGCATTGTAATTTTGTTAAGAGGGTGTTTATATATTTGAAAGATACTTATAATTAGTTTTAGGTTTATCATATTACTAATGATGTGGTCAAGCCATTGAACATATAGGGGGTTTTGGATGCAAATTGGGCAGGTGACTTGGATAGTCGAAGGTCCACCAGTGCTATGTATTTACTTTTTTTGAAGGTGCAGTTAGTTGGATGAGTAAGAGGTGGTCTAATATTGATTTTACACCATTTAAGTAGATTATATGGGTTCTAAACATGCCTCTAAGGAGACAATATGTTTACAAAGGATTGGTAATGGCATTGGTTTTGATTGTAGGATAATGAGGATTGGATGTGATAGTTAGAGTGTTATTTGTTTGACCAAAACTCCTATGTATCATGCTCATACTAAGAATGTTGATCTTCAGTATCAATTTGTGCGAGAGAAGGTTAAGAATGGTAAGGTCTTGATAGAAAAGGTTGACACTTTGGAAAATGTTATAGATTCTCTTACGAAGTTAGTGACTGCGATTAAGTTCTCTTGGTGTAGGAAGGCCACAGGCCCATATAACTGTACTTTATTTTATGTTTTGTATCTCTTGAATGTAATTATAATGTATAATGTCAAGTGGGATAATGTTAGGATAAGTTTACATTAGCCTTTTAATCATATTTCATTTGTAGGTGTCCACGTTCCTTGGAAAGTGTTCTAGGGGACATGAGAGAAAAATATTAAATTTTGACATGTAATTATATTTTAAAGAAAAAAATTGATTTTGGTGGAGGTTACACATCAAATATAGATAAGGAATCTTTCCTAAGCATCCAAAATGGAATATGAAAGTTTTTGGAGTGAGAATCCAAGATTGGAGAAGAAAGGGTGTCCGTTGGTGTTTCATCAGGAAGTGGAAAAGTCACTGGAGAATCCAAAAAGAAAGGAGTTGGATACACTATGGGTTATGCACCCATGTGAGAGTATTGAATTTCAAATTAATATTTTATTATGTATTTTGGATTTCCATGAAGAGGGGAATAGGTTTTTGTAGGTGGTTTTGTGCCTCTTGTTTTGGTTTACCATTCATGGTTTTACCTCCCACAATTTCTATAAATTGCAGCAATGGGATGGCAGTTTCATATTGAGTTCTTACAGGTACTAGGGTGTTGCCAAGTTGGTCAGAGATCAATAGTAAAGTGTATTATTGTGTATTCTCATTGGAAGATTAATTATATACTTTTCCTCTTTTATCGAGTGGGTTTTTTCCTGAAAGGGTTTCTCCACGTAAATTTGGTCACATTTTGTTTGCTAATTTTTATATTGTGATGTGTGTTACAATCATATGTTTATTTCTGATTTGGTAATATAATTTTTAGATCTGAATTTACTTGCATAAGTTCATATTGTAGCTTTCCTTCACCTTATTTTTCAACAATAGATTGGTATTGAGCAATAAAATGAATAAATCTTTCATGAGTTCCCTATTTACAATGTATGAGATAAGTGAAGGCGATATTCGGCCCAATGTTCACTTGAAAATGTTCTAAAATTTGATTTACCAATTGATCAAAATAAAAAATGGAGTTATGAGGGAGTGAGAAAAACCATTCCAAAGCAATTTCCTTGAGGGATCACATAAATAAATTTTCTAACAAGGTGTCTCGATAAAGGAAATTGATACAAATAACAATAAATAACGAGACATGTGTCTGCGGGTCACCCCTGCCATTGTACTTGTGAAAATTAGGAATTTCTAGCTATTGAGGGATGGGATCATTCAAAATAGTGAGGGCTAGAGGAATGTAGTGGTAATACAACTATAATTTTAATTGAGAAGCATAACTAGCCAGGTTGGCCAACTGCGATTGCACATCTGCCCCATGTTATGTAACAAAGCATTAAGGACATGATCAATTGATGGAGCCTAACTAGTTGAGGTGGTGGTTGTAATTTCTTGGGTCCTAGATGTAGAGGCTTTGAATCCCAAAGGGATGCGATTCACTTTGATCCCAAAACCATCTAGGGGTACAATATTGGTATTATCAACAACAATAATAGAAGGACCAATGTCTACCATATACACAGACACTTTTGGCATCAGAACACACAACTGGTGGCTAGTGATTTTTGATTGAATGAATTGAGGATTACCAAAGAAAAAAGTGTACAAGGGGACATGGTTTCCACTATTTTAGCAATCCCTCGAAGTAACTCAAGGCCTCTATGATCTGAAATAAGAAAATATCTTAGACCGTTAATAAGAGGAGCAACTTGATTGTATGTAGTGTCTTTTGTTAAAAAGTCTTCAAAATCTCTAAATCTCTCTTACAAAGAATGGATCTCCTTAGCAGGAACCATGAGAGAAGATTCATAAATTGTGGGAGAGGAAGAGTTAGAAGGAGGAGTTTGCACTTTAGTTGATGGAGGGATAGACTCAAAAGGAGGCTCAAAATTGGATGATAATCTTGTATTGATCTCTTCAAAGTCAGGACCCTAGTGGGGAGGATTGAACTATTTTCTAGAACCTATATCTAAATTTCAATAACTTCTTTTGAATACGTGCTTGAAGGTAGTGGATTGGGTTAATAAACTCATAAAAGGGTGTCAGTACACTCTATCCAACTAACTTTCAACAAGGGAGAAGGACATAATTCAACAAAAAGACAAAGGAAAAAATAGGTTCATGTTAGGTTCACCAAAATGTAGGGAAGGAAATTTTTTACCCTCGATTCTCAGGATGAGAAGAATCTACAAGGAGAAAATGGTCCCCAACTAACTCAAAGGGAAATTATTCATATTTTGTGTTTTATGATGTTTTAAGAAATACGGATTTTAGAGATCAAAAGAGTAGACTTCAAAGGTCTCAGGAGCAAGCTAATTGGCTCTAAACCAAGGATGATAGCATGGTGTGTAGATGTCCCTACGATACCCTATAGTCTCATACAATATGAGAATAGAACCTGCTAACAAAAACATGAGTCTGCTAGCTACTCAGAGTCTAAAATGTGGAAGTTTTATTAAACTAACGGAAAATGGAAAGATAGATATAACAAGAAAAGAACCTACATGCCTAGATTTAAATGAAACCGAATGAAATGAAAAAGTAGAAAAGAGGAGGGATAAATCAAAAGAGGTCCAATGCTATGAAGCCTCTTAGAATGCTCTAAATCAACAACCCGCACACACAAAAACAAGAAAAAATGTTGGGGCTATTTTGAGGCTTTCCTTAGTCAAACCCTTGTTTTTATGTTTCCACCTCAACAAATAGCCATATAAACAAATAGAGATAATGATAAACAAATAAATAGATAGACAAGACAATAAACAAGTTAAAATAACAATATGCTACTAAAGTAAATATGATAATGCAATAAAAGAGAGTGTAGTTACCCTCCCTTTATCAAGCTAGTGATGCCAAATGAGAGTATGCAACATTTGTAACATGCCAAAGAGACAAATAGTTGATGTAGAGAGCCAAGATAACTTGAGAACTTGATAGATTGAGAGAAAATGATGTAGAAGAGAGAAAGAATGAGCTAGAGTGAATAGAATGAGTGAATGAGTGAAATAATGGAGAAAAGGCACACAAGAAAGAGTTTTTGGCATGTCTTTAGCTCACAAAGGTGTTACACTTCATGGGTAGGAAAAAGTGTAACATCCCAACGACCACAAAATCAAGAATTTTTTGGGATGTTTGTGTGGTGCGTAAATGTCTACGTGTCACACTAGCGTCCCCAACAAAAAATCACTTAAAGACCAAAAATAAAGTGTTTAGTTATCTTTGATTAGAATACTTTAGAACACTAAATGTTAATATGTACAATGAGTTCATGAAACTTTGATATAGGAGGAAAAATGCTATGTTACATATATTACATGTAATTAAGACCAAAGGAAAGCCAAGGTAGAGAAAATTAAAGAAGCTTTTAGAGAGTGGACCAAAGAATCAAGGGACAAAAATGAGGAGAAAAATATAAATAAAATAGGTATTTTTTTGTTCCCCTTCATAATTGAATGAAAAAACAACAAAAATGAGGAAGAATCAAATAAGGTTCTAGAGCTAGAAAATTGTGCATTATAGATGTATCCACATAATTGTGAGAAGCATGGATCATGGATGAAACAATTTGGGAGGCATGACAATACATGGTATACAAAAGCTAGTCACTATGGTTTTATATGGATTCAAAGGAACAACTACAATCAATGATATCATAGAAGAAATAACCATTCATGAAAAAAACATATTATGATGAAGAATGAAATCAAACAGGTTCAAAAAAATGTGGACCAGGATGGGATATAAGTAAAGTCAAGATAAAATCTTTGCAAATATCACCTATGGATGGTAGGATGATAGAATGTGGTCATATTTGTATTAACTTGCAATAGTCTTACTATTTGACTTTTTATATTTCAAAAATGAAATATGTTCAGGGATGGCATGTTATGTACATATGGATATGATATTATATTGTATATAAGTGGGTGGAGATGTTGACGTGTGGCACACATCTCTTAAGTTAGTTATATGTAGTAATTAATTATATTAAAGAAGTTGGGTCCACAAAATGTTCAAAAAGTGGAAGTGTTTTTCTTGATTTTTAGAATTTGTCAGAATTGGATTAAAAATTTGAAGCACTTACACATTTAATCTTTAAAAATTCCAATAATATGAAATTTAGTATTTTGAGTCTAATTTTCAAATATGTAATTTATTCTAATACCCAGATAATACAAAATAATTTTTAATAGGCATGTATAAAAACCACTTTTTAAAAGAACCTTTTTTATGACCATACCATTGAATATGTGTACAAACACTATAATTTGACCTAAATAATAATATTTTTATAATTTATTTTGTGGAAATATGTGTATTATACTAAATATTAATGAGGACATTTTTTTATACTTTTTTTCTAAATGTTATTTTTTAATTATTTTTTTATTGGCCTTAACTATTGTTTTTGAAAACCCTCGTGTACGAACACCATAATTTGACTTAAACTAATCATTTTTTGATTTTTTTTTTTATTGTGTAAATAATTAATTTTATATTGATACCATATAAATTTTTTACAAGAAAATCAATAAATTAAAATTTATTAAAAAAAAAAAACTTGACATTTTAAGTTTTTGGACCAATTTCCTTAGAAATTAATTAAAAAATAGAAAAATAATCCACTTATAAAAAAATACATATTTGAAAAATAGACATCCTCATCTATAATGGGTGTTTTTTTTATGAATTTTCCAAATATCTATATTAATAAAGATAAAATTACAAATTCACAAAAAAGGGGCGGGTGGTAAATAGGCACACCTCGAATGTCACATGGGACCAGCCCAGAAAATCCAAAATATCATGGGCCTAGCCTAGAAGTCCAATAACATAAAGAAAATTAGGCAGCCAAGGCAGTGCCAGTAGATCCTGGGGGGTCCCTGTCATCCAGATGTTTCCCCCATACATCAGCGGGGTTTGGAGTGACGTCAGGAGGAGCACCCCAACCATCATCAACTTTATCTTCATCTTTTTCCTCGCACCAAGGTGAGATTGCGAGAGCCAGCCGTGGAAAAATTTTGCCACTGGAGGGCCAACCAGAGCCAGAAGCAGGTGGAGTATTAGAGGGCCACCCAGAACCACCACCACCACTCCTCGGAGCACCACTAGAGTGCTAGCCCTGATCAGGATGCAGCGAAGGAGAACGAGCCCACCTGGGAGGCCGAGAATCACGCCGAGCAGGAGGTTGGGAGTGGGATCGCGTGGAATCACTCTGTTTTTGGCCTCGAGAAGGTGACCAACCACAGGAGGAGGAGGGCGAATCAGGGATCCGAGCCACAGTACAAGGGACATTGCTCCATTGGTCCAGGAAAACCTACAGGTGAGCCACTTCCAGTGCAACCTTGTTGGCTTGCACTTGAATTTGTAAGAGAACATTAGAACATATAACTGCTTTAGCATAGAGAGACACATTAACATCTAAATGAGAATGAGAAAATACACACGCATTTCTGTCTTTCCAGATATTGAAGAGGATTTCCGTCCTAAAAGTGTGCCAAAGTTGGGTGAACTTAGTCGGGGTTCCAAGCGAGTCCCCCAACAGAACCATATGCCACGAAAAGGGTTCCGGCCTAAAAGGCCGAAAGAAGTCATGAATCCAAGTCCAAAGCTGCTGAGCTCTGGGATAAAACCAAAAAAGGTGCTTAAAGCTTTTAGGCTACCCACAAAAAGGGCAACGAGGGTCAGAAACCCCCAAATAAACAAGCCTAGAACCCACGAGAAAGCCTTGGAAAAGAATACACCAAGCAAAGTGGGCCAGCTTCGGATTAACAATTGCAGACCAAATGGCATCAAACCTCCTACGCCAAGTATGGGTCGAGGAGTTAAGAAGCCACCTCTGGTTTAAAGAGCTGATCATACGAAAATGGGGTGAAAGCCACCTGTAACCAAGCCGCGGCTTGTAGCTTCGGAGAGGAGTATCTAGAAACCATTTCCAGTCTTTCCACCAAGGTTTGTGCCCATGAATGCCAACTTTGTGAAGCATTTCCGTCGGAATGGTGCTCACTAGCCCATCAAAAGTAAGACGATCCTGGTTTTGAAGACTGTACCGGGCTTTAAAAGCATCCCACTGCAAAAGACGCATGGTAGGTCGGTGGAAGAGCTGATGCAGTGTATGAATTCCCTTCTTATGAAATCTTAGAGCCTTGAGCCAAGGCGACTTAGTCAGGGGTTGACCATTCTGAGCCAAAAGGGGAGACCACCAGAGGTTACGCTGGTTGATGGAGAGCCCATCACGAAATCCAGCCCCGGCCCAACGGAGCCAAGGCTTAACGGTTTCCCAAGAATGCCAAATGCTTTTGGCCACAAAGGAGCCCATAATTTGAACCGGCTCCCTCATAACCAGGAGGGTTTGGAGACCGATTCCTTTCCAGGTGGGTCTGTGAACAAGAAAACTAGACTGAATACAATGCCTAAGGAGAATCTTCCAGGCTTCATCCCCGGTAAGAGCACGGATAATCCATTTGACACAGAGAGTATTCCCTTGTCGTTGAGTGGAAAGCAAGCCAAGCCCTCCCGAGTCCTTGGGGAGACAAAAAAATTCCCAAGCGACCCGATGAAAGCCCTTATGGGTCTCAGAAGAGGCCCATAGAAAATCACGGAGCAATTTCTCAAGCCTATTGTAGGCCGCTTTAGAAGGAGCCCAACAGGAAGAATAGTAGACGTGGGTGGCAGCCAAAATTTTAGAGCACACTTGGAATTTTCCAGCCAGAGAAAGAGGCTTAGTAACCCAATAGGCCAGCTTTTGCTCAACCCTGGAGAGCATGGCTTGCCAGAGCTCCCGAGGGGAAGCTTGAAGGGCGAAAGGGATGCCCAAAAATCGAAAGATTTCTTCCTGACCAATCCACTTCCAGTTATAAATTTGAAGCCACGCAGGAGTGGGGAGCACCGATTGTCTGTAGCACAAGGTCTTGTGCCATTGAATAGAGGAGCCAGACACAAGACAAAAAGTATCAAGGCATTCAAGGGCAGCAACAATAGAGCCTTCATCCTCTAAGAGAGTGAGAAAGGAATCATCCACGAAGTGACCATTGACAAGTTGCTCTTGAGAGTCTAGGAGAGAGATCCCTTTAACATGTTGCTGGGAGACAGCATTGGCCAGGATATATCCAAAGCCCTTAGCAGCCAGAACATACAAAGCAGGGGCAAGAGGACATCCCTGGTGAATAGAACGAAAAAGATCAAAAGCAGAAGACTGGTGGCCATTAATGGAGATGTAAGCCGAGGCATCAGAAAAAAGCATATGAACAGACTGCATAAAATTGGGCCCAAAGCCCAAGGCCTGCAACATCACAAGAATGAAAGGCCATTCAATACAGTCATAGGCTTTGGCAAAATCAATTTTAATGAACACTGCTTTCTGGTTCGACCGTCGGGCCCACTCCATGCCTTCCCAAATAGCAATAATGTTATCAAGAATAAACCTGTACTTAATGAAACCAATCTGTTCAGGACGCACAACCTGAGGCAATATGTGGCGAATTTTCAAAGCCAAGGCTTTGGCAATGATTTTGTAAGAAACATTAAGAAGCGTGATGGGCCGCCAGTTACAAATATCCTTTGGATCCCCAGGCTTACGTATGAATTTAATATTGCCTTTGTTTATTAAATTGCCTAGAGAATTGGTTTGAAAGGCTTCAAGATAAACATGATGCAAATCACTCCCAATACAGTCCCAAAGAGCTTTATAAAATTCACAAGGAAATCCATCAATCCCAGGAGCCTTATCATCAGCCATGGAGGAAACGGCTTCCTTGAGATCATCAATTTTTAACAATTGATCACAGAAATTAATCTGGGCTGAAGAAAGCCTATGTGGCACAACAACAAGGCAGTCCTGAAGGGCTTGTTGGCGTGCAGGCGTGGGGTCCTGAGCCGTGAAAACCTGCTCATAGTGATGCACAAAAGCCTGGAGAATGTCAGGTAGCTTAGAGAGCACTTGGTTACCATCCTTGATGGATTTAATGCTTGGGGAAGAGTGCCTAGCACGAAGAGCCAAAAAAAACTCTTTGGAGGCACAATCACCATTTTTGAGCCAGTAGAGCCAAACCTTGATTTGAGCGCCTCTAACAGAATAATTATCTACCACTTGTTGTTGGTGTCTTAAATCTGCCACCCGGACTTGATGTGATGGGGAAAAAGGACTGGCCGCTAAAGCCTCCATAGCTATACGCAAGTTGGCAGTGGTGGCCTTGTAAGAACGCCAAAGATAGCAAGCTGACACCCATAAATGCGCAAGAAACACATAGTATGAATGATGGCATCATTCCACCAAGCAATCTAGCCCGTACGACCAAGAGATCTGCACTCTAAATTCCAAACCCGGTGAATGTGGGCCAGGGTGGGCTTGTGACAAAGCAAAGACGTGTTCAAGAAGAATTGAGTCTTACACATGCAAGGTTGACAAGACACCCACTCAATGCGAAAATGAATTGGGAAGTGATCCGAAAGGGTCACATCCACTAATGGCTTAATAGGCAAGGTAGAGCTCTTAAAGGAAAAAAAATATTGAGTCAAGATCATAGCATGATCAAGGTGTTTAAAGACTCTGTTAGAACCAGCCCTGTAATTACACCAAGTGTGTCAGAGAGAATGAGAATGGTGGAAACCCATATTAGAATAAAAAAGGCCCAATTTATTGCGCATGTAAAACCACACCTCCCTTTCACCCGCTTCCCAATGAAAAGGCAAAGTGCCATTCTTATCGTACACCATTTCAACCATGTTGAAATCCCCACAGAGAAACCAGGTGGCAACTAGCAAAGAGTCAGCAATCCAGCGCGAAAGCAAGCAACGCTCCATGACATCATTAGAGGCATAAATATTAATAATCCTGAAGGAATGATTCTCAATACTGAGAAGTACCCAAACAACCCGCTGGGAGGGGTCAACCCCATGGTCCACCACATAAGAATGGGGTCATGAGGCCAAAAGAGTAGCATCTCCACCACGACTAGCCTCATGCAGAGTGCAAAACATAGAACTGGCTGGCCAAATAGAGCGACAAGCCGAAGCAAGCAAAAAACCTAAAATTTTAACTTCCTAGAGACAAGGAACTTCAATCCCTGGGTAATTATTCAAGGTATTCCTAACAGAATACTTCCTTGAGAGGTCAGTGAGACCTCGAACATTCCATGAGAAAAAAATCATGGAAAATCTTCCATACTTGCAAAATCCCAGTCCTCTTCACCTAGGGAAGAGAAGTTGTTCTTCAAAAAATCTTGCAGAACAGAACCTATTTGAATAGAGGGAGAGAATCTCCATTTTTCCGGCACATATTCACCTTCTTTCGGTGGAGGAGACAGGCTGCGAGAACGCCGTTGAGTCCCCACTGCGGAGGACAAAGTTGGTTGAGCACACAAAACAGTTGCAGGCTGAGGTGCGGCCTTTGTCTTGGGCTATAAAACAATAGAAGCAACTCCTGAGGGAGTAGCAATCCCCTTCTCTGAAGGGTTTGAAACCAGCCTGGTTGGTTCAGGGGCCTTGGGAGCCGACCCAGAATCAGACGACTTATTTTTTCGGTTTGAAACCGTAGTCCACTTTGTGTCTTCCTTACCTGAAGGCTTTGTCGGACGAGGCTTTTCAACATCCCGTGACTGCGAGGATGTACGAGGAAATTTCAAAGAGAAGTCCTTGATCTTGTGGTCAACTGACTGGCACCGATAGCACGTGTTGGGCAGATTGAAATATGTGACTTTCTGGGTGTGATGAATATCCCCGATTTGAATGTCTACAGACTCTTTCAAATCCTTGGATAAATCAACTTCCACACAAATCCTCTTTTGAGGGCGGGCTTGAAAGAATCTATCAAGTTCGATACAAACAACCCTCCCCAGAGAGGAAACAATATGGTTCAAGAAGGGCACACAAGGCAAAGGTAACCCGAGAAACTCAATCTAGACTGGGACACGCATTTTGGAGTCCTCTGAGATAGCAAAATCCCGGGTCCATGCCTGGAAAACCAACAAGGAAGACCGAACATACCAAGGCCCATGACCCAAAATAGCTTGGACATGACTAACTTTCGCAAACTGGAACAAAAAAAAACCCTTG
Organism: Sequoiadendron giganteum; assembly: GCA_007115665.2. NCBI lineage: Eukaryota > Viridiplantae > Streptophyta > Pinopsida > Cupressales > Cupressaceae > Sequoiadendron > Sequoiadendron giganteum. The sequence continues at coordinate 657,698,553 of CM021103.1, forward strand.
GTCAGGTTTTAGACCATATCAAGGCGGACCCCATGAGGGACCCAGGCCTTGCTGACCCAGTCTTTGAGCACACTTTCAGGGGGAGTCCTCCCAACAAAATAACCGACAAGGGTGTGTTGTTCGATCCATTGGCATGCAAAATCAAAATTAGGTATAGGTAAAACTACATCAGCAGGGGCATCAGAATGCTTACCTCGTGAAAGACTTTCAGAACAAATTTCTGAGGGCGTTTGTTCGGTGGGGGAGCCATTAAACTGCTTCGACGAACCGAACACCAGCAAAAATTACTGGGTTAGAATTGGTTGAAGGCATAATAAACCCCTAAAACCGCAGTAAATGCGGCCATACTCAATGAAGGAAATAATTTCTTGCATAAGAAGCGCAGTATGATGCAGGAGTGGCCACAAATGACCTCAGAAAGCACAAAACCCTAGCAGAGCTCATGCACAGCTATCTTCCTTCTTCGTCTCACCGTCAACCATCCTTTTCATTGCACATCAATTTAACTTGGAATTGAAAACAAATAAAATACTTTTATTTCATTCAAATTACATAACAACATCCATTGTAAATTCTTCTGAAAAATCCATCTTTTTGGTGTTCCTGTTCTTGTAACTTCTACTTTTCTTCCTCAATCTGCATGGCTCCCTCTTCCTCCATCAAATTTACCCTTCTAGGGAACATGGTTCCTCCATATTCCATTCATACAAACTATTCAACACTTACCCTACAATTTCTAGAGCATACGTGGGACATCTTAACCCAACCCATCTTCCATGGCCCCAATCATTCCTCTGTTCCTATGAACTCTTCTTCCCACATGCCTCCACATGAGCTTACACCCTTATTATCACAGGTTTTGGCAAGATACACTAACTGACTTGTGCATTTAAAATTATGCAGGTTGAGTTCATCACACATGAACCACTAATTTAGACTTTACCTTCTCCATATGCGTCGATAAAGGCTCTGTCACAACCTTCCAATTTTCACAGCATTGCCTTTACCATTCCATGAATTCCTTTGTTCCTCTACCTTGATTATGAATTCTCTATGCATTTTTTGCAATTCTTCATACTTCCCACCTATTTCAGTATGCTCCAAACCGACCCATTCATAAGTGTAGATACTGATAAATTTAGTTCAAACATGGCATTCCTTTGTTGACTCCTTTTTCTTTCTTGTGTAGGTTATTTCCCCTCTCTTACATGACATGTCTTCATGGAATGAAGTATTCCAAGCAAAATGTAACAATGTCCATTTGCCACGTTTTAAACTCCTCCAATTTGCATATAAACCACCTCTTTATTTGTCTTTTCTTAAAAAATATTCCCAGTCAAGGCTGTGATCAGGAAAAAATTTAGTGGTGAATCTTTGGCAATTGGCAAATAATAGAAATCGAGACCTCCAAAAATGGCGAATAGTGCAAGCTAAAAAGGAGACTGAATTGCCAATTTTTTACAAAAAATAAATTTCGTCTTGATTAATTCACCATGTAAACGACGCGTCATTGGAAATGATTCGCCAGTAGTTTATACCATAATTAAAAGTATTTATTATATTCGCTAGTAATATTATATTCCTCCGATCAATTTTGGGGTAATATCGCCACTAATAATAAAATACTATTTAATTTTAGGGATACTTTAGTGGCTTAGCCTTGAATATGCATTTTATTTATTTCCATTGATTAGATTTTTAATCAAATGGCTATGAGTTGATTCTGTGACCTAATATGCATGTGCCTTTTCAAAGGCTTGCTGAGGCCCGAAATTTGTTTTGGGCCACATGATTAAATCTAATCGTGTGGTCCAAAACAAATTTCGGGCCTCAACAAGCCTTTTAAAAGGCACATGTGTATTAGGCCACGGAATCAACTCACAACCATTCAATTAAAAAGCTAATTGATGGTAACTTTTTTAGTTTTCATTCATTCTTACTTTTAAAGTGATATTTTTAAAAAACGCTTAATTTGTGTGTGCTCCAATGCATTTTCAATAGTGAATTTATGCTTAAGGAGCACACCGGGGCCGCTGTCCCTGGACCCCATGAGGGGGCATTGCCCCCTCGACCCCCACAAGGGGGCTCTGCCCCCTTGAACCCACCGGTGGCTGCCACCCTCAAGCCCCTACTTCAATATTACAAAAAACAAAAATATATGGGGGAACTACGCCGATCAACTATGCAAATTTTTAAAGGAGAGATTAGCCATTCTTTTTGGTGATTATTCGCTAGGATTCGCTAGTGTTATTATTATTTTTACCAATTATTCATTAATATTCGCCAGGATTTTACAATATTTTTTAATTATGTGTATAGATTCGCCAGGAAAATTAATATTTTTTTCAAAAAAAAGGAAGGATTCGCCAGGATTTTACACCTTTGCTAGGGGGGGGGGGTTTCTTAAAGTTATCCCTGGCTATGATGCCTATGTTTTTTCCCATGTATCACCCATGCAAGTCCTTCTTCCCTTATCACTGATTTGATCCATCAATGGTAAGAAAAATGTATTATCAGCAGCATATCTCTACCACAACCTCCTAATTATCTTTTGTATCAATTTCTATAATGGTGTTGTTCTGCTCAAATTTCAAACATTAAAATCTACCTTTGAACTTGGCATGGGTATTCCTCCTCACAATGCACATACATTGCTTCTCCATATCTACACTTTAATACTTAATCTTTGATGCCCCTATTGGCTACGTGTGAAGCCAAGTCAGAGAAGTAATGATTGGAGTTACTATTCCTTGTAATCATTTCCTATGTTTAATAAAACAATAGTATATTTCTATAATTGTGCTCTCCTACTCCCGTGCATGTCTTGCATTTGGGGAATCTTTTTGGAAGAATTCGTGATAAATCTTTATGTTGTACAAAGATATGTTTTGGGGATATACTGGTGAAGAGTGTTGTATGTAAAAATAGGACTGTTATGAAGTTAATGAGAATTCCCTGCTGAGTGTGGACGTAGCCTTAGTTAGGCGAACCACGATAAATCTCATTTTCTTGTCTGTGCTTTCTTTTATGCTCTATTTTTAATTTCTGCTATTTATTTATCTTTCATTTCTTGTTATCATTTAAATTCAACAATTGGTATTAGAGCCTGGTGTTGAGCTCGGTGCATATTTTGGTTTTTGGAAATCAGTGAAGATTTTTTGGAGCCATGGACGAAGCAGACAAATGGAAGATTGGAAAGTTTGAAGGTGAAAACTTTGGTCTATGGAAGGTGCAAATGGAATCGTTACTCATTAAGCAGGATCTCTCAAACACATTTCTAGGGAAATCCAAAGGGAAAGGTTCTCTATCAAACGAAGATTGGGAGAAATTGGACAAGAAAGCAAGGGAAACAATTTTTATTTCGTTGTGAAGTATTGTTATTTTCAATGTCACCATCATATCGACCAAGAACATGAAAAACTTGAACATACAAGGAAAAACCTTCAATCATGAGCATGCCAATCAACACGGGAGTACCACGCCGATAAAGCACAATCTAGAAACATCACTGAACATTTCAGAAACATACATAACAACCCAATTCACCATAATTGCAATCTCATCTTCTAGAAACACTTGCTATAGTAACTGAATAACTGTAGGAACACAAAACTTCATAACTTTCTCAATTCTTGATGCATACCACTAAAACTTTCAGAAAAAATACTAAATAAACCTGGACAAAATTCATCAATGAAAGTGAGCACATAAATAGCCTTACTAAAAGACAAAATTGTAAATGGTCCAACTAAGTTACTATGAACCAACTCAAGAACTTATGAAGTTCACCAAGACTTCCCTTTTGTTGATTTTCTCCTTGGGATGCTTATCATTGGAAAAATGTGAGAATATCATTTAAAATGGAGATTCAAGAGAGTCCTATGAGCATATCCTACCAACTAAGTTGTTAAACTTAGAGATAGCTTAAGTGGCCAAATAGCTCATGCCAAAGCTTACTCAGTTTTAGAATGAGTAAGAAGTGCTTTAGATGCATAATCAAGCAAAGTGTGAGTAAATATATGATTAAGATTGATGTTATTCCTTCCCAATTGCAATGAAAGTACCATCCTCAAGCTTCCAAATCACAATTGCATCCAATATGAACTTAACCTTATTGAATTTCCAATGTGAGTGATTTTGTAGATAGAACAAAGCTTAGTAGATAATTCATGTACATTCTAATACCAAATCTAAAGCTTGTCCAAGCATTGAAACACCCTTCAAATCCAATCTTAATTAATCAAATCAAATAATCCTTATTATTTTTAGGATATATCATTTCCTCATCAACAACATTAACAATCAATCCTCACTTTGTTCTTAGGATACATTATTCCCATAATAATAATATTATCAATCGGTCCTCACATCGTTATTGAGATATATTGTTTCCACATCAATAACATTATCAATAAATCAAATCAACTAGTCTTTAATTTTTGACACTTAGGGCATCATCTATCACCAATTTCAAACCACTAAGTACCCATATCGACTTGCTTTGAAATTGTATTACTTCTTGCAATCACAACACCATTTCAAATAGAGGCAAAATATAGACACTCCAAATCTACTCCTACTTCTTTCCATTAATTTCCCATAAATTAACTAAATAAATATTATTTAATTAATTTGGTTTATTTTCCCCAAACTAACTATTCTTTTCGACATATCAATTAATTTATTTGACTAATTTCACAATTAACACCCTTCACATCCCTAATGTTGAATAATTAAATCCTTAATTAATCAACCTTAGCCCAAAATTCCTCCAAATAGTTAATTAAATAACACATTCTTATCTAATTGATTAGGCTAATTAATCAATCTCACATTTTCTTCTAGTTTAAAAATTCAAACCCACACCATTAAAAATAAAAATAATTTATACTCTAACCCCCCATCCATTTTAAATCCAAGGAGAAATTTCGGCCCTCCACCTTTACACATCCTTATCAATCCACTTGTCCTCACCTTGCTCACATGTGTGAGCATGCAACATGGAGGAATATTGACCCTGTATTCCAAACTCAATCTCCTCCATAATTGCATTCTCTATTCCTTTCAACTTGTTTGCATCTCATTTCATCATACATTTAAGAAAATATCATCCTTGTATCAATAATATCTCGTCTCCTCTTATCACTTGCTAAGAGGTTAGGGTGCACACTCATGCAGAGCAATCCTAGTCCTTGATATCAAATTTCAATCTCTACCTTCCATGTGCAACTTAGAAAGTATATTTAAGGAGTCTTATACAAATAACATAATGAATCCACATTTATAATATGTACATGTTTCCAAATTAGGAAATCTCAAGAAAAGGGCATCCACATTGCATCACAAATATATTCACTCAACATTGACACACATATAAAAGGTCAAATTAAGGTATAATGTTCTTATTTTGTTGCATATACATTATTTTTTAGCTTCTATTATTTCTCTAACAGAAGGTGTATGTCTCCTTTAGGTTTGAGTTTCATTGCTTATTTGTGCATCTAAATCCTCTCATTTGGCCTAAATTTGATGTCCACATACATAAAAATATCCTTAAATGAATTATCATTGCTGTTAGCTCGACCTCTTCCATCAACATCAACAAGTAGCTCATCACCCATGAGAATATGCAATCAAGAACAAATATCCAAAGAAGCAAATTATTCTTGATTAGAACCCATGTGGTGCTAATCATTGGAGTTGAGTATCCATGACCTAGAAGAACTTTCCATTGTAACTAGTACCTTTCCTCTCTCCTTAGCTCTTTGAAGAAATATATGAAACTTACAAAAATGATGAAGGAAAACTAATGCGATTTTTTGTGTAAGATGTTTTAACCCATCAATATATAGTGTACACAAAGTTGAATCAAGCCCCTAGATAGATAAAGAATTTGAGAACAACTCATCTAGCTCCAAATCTTTAGAAGAGGAGGAAGAACCTCCAACTTAGCTTGTTAAAGGCATAAACAAACACCTAAATGGTATTCAATTGATGATTGGAGATGTACTATTGATTTGAATAATAACATTAATGAACCCAAATAAATAGAAGAGGCCTGCATTAGAAATGAATGATGCAAAATCTTGGAAGATTTCTATGGATGAAGAAATGTAAGATTTGAAAAAGAATGATACATGGGATCTTGTACCATTTCTCGAAGGATGAAAAATCGTTGGTTGCAAATGGGTGTTTAAGAAAAATATGGGTCCAATTATAGAGGTATTGAGAAGTACACAAAGCATGGTTGGTTACAAAGGGTTACTCTTAGATTGAGGGTGTTGATTACAGTGAGATATTTTCTCCTATTTCAAAAATGACATCCATTAGATTATTTATTTTTATTTTTGTTGCTTATGATCTAGAGGTTGAGAAAATAGATGTGAAAGTAACTTTATTTTGCAGTGGTTTGGAGGAGGATATTTACATGACACAACCAAATCACTACTTGGTGAAAGGTAAAAGTAATTTGCTTTGTAAATTAAAGAAATATTTGTATGGCCTTAAATAGAGTCCTAGGATGTGGCATTGGAAATTTGATGTACATATGAGTTGAGTTTGGGATTTGAGCATTCTAAATTACATCATTGTGTTTATTATAAATGTGATGGTGATTGTTTCCTTTTTATTGCATTATATGTTGATCATATGTTATTTATTGGTAAATGAAAAGGAATGATTTCATAAATGTTAAACATGTTGTAGTGCTAAGAGGGGGGTGAATCAACATACAATAAAATTTAACCATTCTATTTTCAGATTAAACATCACATCACATTTTACTGAAAGAAGAGCAAAAATAGAAAATATTCACACAACACAAGGACACCAAGATTTTTAAGTGGAAAACCTAATGGTGGGAAAACTATAGTGAGAGTTAACTCATAATATATGAAGCTCATTGTTTACAAAAATTATAATGTAGTTTAAGGATCACTACCTAATGAATTCCAGACCAAAGAACACAACCTTAGGGAAAGATACAAGGACCTGCTAAGACTCACTATCTTAAAGCAGGATATATGAAAATTATAATGAGAAATATGAACATGAACTGCTTATGAAGGAAGCATCTAGCATATGTTGATGTTGCAGTATATTTTTTCGCATAATTATTCTATCATACAAACTTCACACACTTCATCTTCAACGTACTAATCAATTATAATTCATCATAAACCATACAATCACAAATTATTTTGATCTTCTTTAAATATACACCATAACAACTCAAAACCTTGATTAGGTCAGCTTCAAACATATACAATATGAAGAGAAAATGAGATGTGGATCAGCACATGACATATAAATAACAAAACCATTTCAACACATCTTCCAAAGAAATATTAATTAATCAGGACCAATCACAGATGAAGGAAACAATCCTGTCGACCCAAACAATGACAACACCACCAAACCTGCCAATTGTTCAACTTTACACCACTAGGGAGAGACCAAAAATTGATGTGGACCAAGATGAGAACAATGTATACTATGAAAAATATCTCTTCAACCTTCGGCTAAAGTAACTAATCATCAAATATTGGCACCAGAAGAGAAACATATTGAACTAATGAAAACAAAGCATTCCAAATAGACTGTAACACTTTAGGATGTTTCATTTCTATACACCAAAACATCTGAGACTTGCAAGGATGAAACCATACAGTCCACACAATTACAACTATCTCACCAGAGGATTGCAGAGCATTCTAATAGGCCTTCATCAACACTTTTCTCTATCAGAGCATAGATCAAAAATCTGTCACTTATAGCTTTCACTATACCAGGTGTAATGACATGAATTATTGGATATAAAACCTTCATATATCAACCATATTATCTTCTAAACTACAAGAATAAATCTTGTTCTACAGAAGGGTGAAAACCAAAATATCATGACTTTGTCTTAGAGTTTACACTATGAGTGTCTTGGCAATTTTTTTGCAACTTATCTACATGTGCAATACAAAAAACTAGTAAGATATAATGTAGGCATGTTGGAAACATATTGGAACACATGAACTACCTTTGCATCACACTTAGACATTAGACTGATCACCATTCTTCAAATACTGCATTATTGACTGTATCAATAGATATCTTCTACACATCAACTAACTCTAGAGTATTATACAAACCTCTGTACACACACTTGGCATCCAACATCTTGAGTTGACATCAATGAAAACACATATTTCCAACAATCTCTCCCTTTGTCATTGATGAAAATACTCATTTATCTACAAGTCTTCTTGCCCCATTTGACATTAAGGGCAAAGGGAATGATATCTTCTATTAACAACCCAAAAATATATAAACTCCCCTTACCATATGATTTCTATAAATAATACCCCCCTTGAGATGGATATGCCCAAAATTGATGCTATGTACAAGATACTGCACTCCTTTGAAAATTATACAAAGACAAAATTATCTTATTTATACCTTAACAACTTCTTTGGAAGGTACAATATTCTTGTAAATTACCTTAAGATATGTTAGAGTTACAACCTAATTTTTATTTTTTTGAGGTAATAATGTGATTCTGACATTCAAACTGCATACATAAGTCCTCAGCCTCATCTACACTTTCTAGAGCTTTAATTTTAAGACCAAATTTTTATGCTTCATCAAGAAATCTAGATAATGAAGCAAGTCTCAAATTGACTGTTTCCCTCAACTGACCAAAATATTTCTTGATTTATTCTCTTTGGTCTTGAAGCAACGTCAACTGCAAGTGAAGATTTTCTATTTGAGCTCTAGTTGCCCCATCCTTATCCTTTGATTGAACATATATCTCAGCCATTTGAGTGATCTATGACTCAATGGAGTCAATCTAATCCTTGATTCTTTTAGTGGAGTTAGGCTATTTTAAAAAGAATTGATAAAGAGAAGTAACTTCATCCACACAATCTTTAAACATATTCATATTTTCTTGCAATTTGTTGTGTGCATTGGCACATTGGTCAATGCATCAAACATCCTTTTTTCTTTTATATTTCTTAGGGCCTCTTGCTCTTCTTTTTTCTCCATGTGAGAGGAATGATATTTAAAATAATCCATTAAAAGTTTCAACTTTTATTTCGGAGGCAAGGAAGCATCAATGCTTGCCTCTGGTAAACCTTCTTGAATGATCTTCACAACATCATCAATCAATCCACTTTTCTTTACATGTTCTTGTAGAATTTCCTTCGTTGCGGAAGCATGCAGAATGTATCCAAGCTATAACTTATGGAGGGGATAAATGTTTGATAAGTCAAATCATCCCTCATGAGTGGGAATCTACAAAAGTTGGGTTGTTACCATAGGTTGAAACTACATATGCATTCCTAGTAGGTCCTTGACAGAATTTGAAGGTGAATAACCTTGACCTATGTCCACAGAAGTATCTTGCCTCTCAATTATCTTTTCATTTGCATCATGAAAATTATTAGGATTATCCTCTTTCTTTTGTTCATCACTTCTTGAATTCTATGGAGGGGGAATATTATGTTCCTTACCAAAAATAGTGTTCCCCAGAGAAGAGATACTCACTTTACCTTGATCTTCTACACCTTGTGCACCATTATTCTCCAAAGGAGTGATCTCCCCATTCTACATACCATTTTTCTCCTTTTCCTCTTCTTCTTCTCTTTCCATCTCCATACCAGAGACTTCTTTCATTTTGTACACATAAGAGACACCTTTTTCTTCTAGAAGTTTGGAGGGTCCTTGTACTTCTTGCTGACCAAACATACTTTGCCTATTTGTATTTTTTTGAAGAAGCATATTTTCAGTTTCTTGTTCATTTGAAGGCTCTTGTGCACTTATTTCAATATCAGTATCATGTATTTCTGGAGGTACTTGTGAATCAATAGTCATCTCAACCTTCTTTATTTCTTCAAGAATTTTTACTGTCTTTTCTTCTATTTCTTTCTCCATGCTTTCTATCTCTTCTTTATCTTTAAACATTAGAGTGTTTATCCTTTGTTTGATTCTAGATTCTTGTGCCTGATACTAAGATAATTTGACCCTTTATTCATGAGAAATATATATACCAAACTTCTCTAATGCTTGTTGCCTCATATTAGTTTCTTCTACAATAGCTTCATTTCTTTTGTTACTTAGTACATCTACTAGACTTGCTGAAAGTTGATCAATGATTTCATTTAGAGCTATATTAAAGCTATTCATAAACATAACTATTTCCTTTTCAATTGTGGTTTTTATCAACAAGGGACATATCATAATAAATAGAAACAACTTCTTTCAGTGTATCATGTTATACAATTACATTAATAGTAGTCTCAAGTTGTAGAGGTTCATGTTCAGGTTTTTTTCGAAGGAGCCTTATTTGTTTTCTTTACTTCTTCATTTTGTTCTTATTTAGATGTTTCTTATTCTTCTCCTTGTATTCTTCTCTTTTTTCTTATCCTCAATACATAATGTTAGAATCAAACATGCTCTGATACCATGTTAGAATTGGCTATGGATGCCAAGATCTATGGACCAAATAGAAAGCACAAAGAAGAGAGAAAATAATATGACAAGAATAAATTGTATTGAATGTCAATAATAATGGAATGAATTGTGTGTTTACAATGAGTGACCCCTTGGTTATATAGCCAAGGTGAGAACATAGGAGTGCATAAGATTATGACAAGTGTCGTAATCTTATGACATGAGACAACAATGAAAAGCTATCACTCCACCTAAAGTGGAAAGGTGATAATGTGATAATCACCACAAATAGTGGATCTACCACAAAAGGTGGAAACCTAATCACATGATATGTCCATGAAAGGTGGAGGTGATAGAGTGATAACATGATAAGTCCACCAAAGGTGGAATTTCTCCAACAACTCCTATGTGGTCCCTAAGTAAACTTAACTAAGGTGTAATTATGACCTAGGACAAGGTAAAAAATATTTAATTACACCAACACCCCCATTTGCGAGCTCTCTTGGGGGTGCGGGATGTTTCATCTAAGGGGGTCACTTGACTTCTTCATTCTCTCTTATGGGGGGGACTTTTTCCTCTTCTAGGGGTTTTGTCCTTCTCATACATTTGAGAGCATTTTCTCTTGTTTTTCATCTCTCTTTTGGGGGGGAGTTTTTTCCCATGTGCTTTTCTCCTTTTCTCCACTTTATGAGAGATTGCATTGCATTTGTACATGGGTACCTAACATGGCCCAGTTGCCGGGACCCATCTTGCATTGTGTACATTCTCCCTAAGTTGCACTTAAGGGGGGTGTTGGTGTAATTAATTATTTTGTACCTTGTCCTAGGTCATCACAAGCATCATCAACTACAACAGTAGATGGAGGAGATGAAATGCATGGCTCAAGTACTGGATCTGATGTGAGAACTCCCAAGTTCAAGTAGCCAAATGTCTCCTCTGAATCATGGTTCACACTAGAAGTGTGATCAACAGTCGAAGGAACAATGTCACCATCAGAAGCAAAATCTGCAAAGGTATACAACCGAGATGAATGATCAACCACCCCAGTAGTAATGATCTCTCTACTCTCCAAGTCTTGAATGATGACTGAATCAGGTGTGAACTCCACAGTTCTCCCATCTCTACCATGTGTAATCTGATATATGGAAAGAAGATTGTTAATCAAATGAGGAACACACAAAACACCCTGGAAAGTCTTGTCCCCAAAACTAATAGATCCCTTCCCAATTACACTCATGTATGTATTGTTTCCCATCAAGATAGGAGACATAGAACAAGGCTGAAATGAAGAGAAAATAGATTTGTGAAGATGCCATATGATGTGATACTCCTGAATCTAGAAGCCATCTACCTAATCCTGGAATTGAATAAGCACAAAGAGCTTGACCTTTATTACCTGATGTAGATGCCAAATGAACTTTTTCCTTAGACTGTTTTGAAGAAGAAGGAGAAGAAGGTGACTCAGACATTCTAGAAGGCAAATCAATTTGATTATTTTTGAGAAGATTCTTCAACTCATCAATGTCCTTCTTATAACAATAATGTTCTTCATGTCCATCCTTCTTGCAATATGCACAAAAATGCCTCTCCTTCTTAGATAATTCCCCTTTGAAAGAGGATTTTTTCTTTGTTTGATCTGAATGTGGATTATTCTTTGCTTTCTTATGTTTCTTATCTGATTCTGATTCCTTCACTTGATTAACCAACAATTCCTGAGATTTAGTAGTCTTGATGAAACCCATTGAGATAAGCTTTTGTTGCTCATGTATCAACATCTCAGAAAATGATTCAAATGAAGGTGTAGTATATGCAGACCCCATAGTCAATCTATGAGTATGAAAGCTAGAAACAAAAGAAGCATAATCAGGACCAAGTTTGTTCATTGTCTTGTAGACCAATTGAATGTCCTTCTTATCAATTCCACATGCTTTACATTGCTCTCTTAGATCATTAACCTTAGTGATGTAGTCTTGGATGTTGTCAAAGTTCTTAGGATCAAGGCTCATCAGGTCATTATCAATTTGATAGCCTCTTACTTCATCTATAGTACCATACAATGTTTTCAATTTTTCCCAAGCATCATAAGAATTGTTACATGATTCAATCTGAAACAACAAATCTTGAGAAACAAGTCTACGAAGACATCCAAGAGCTTTGGTATGTTTGATCATCCATTTTAACTTTTTATCTACATCTGTAGGTTCAGGTACCTTATTTTCAACATATAGAGAGTGACCTTCTATCATTAGAATACTCCATGCATTTTGATGCCATGTTGAATAATTATATGATGTGAGCAAAGTAACCTTAGAATGATCCATGAAAATGAGAGAGCACAAGCAAATAGATCAAAAATATGCACCAAGAGACCCCCCCCAAATCACTCAATCAAGAAGCCCCCCAAGAAATATCTGATTTGGAACTTTATAACTATGTCGTTTACAATTTCCAATACCAAAAACAGCAAGGTGGACTTTGATTTTGGTACATGCAAATTGCCAAAATAGGCCACAAACTCATAGTGAATAAATTATAGTAGATGAGATAAATATGATCACATCACTGGAAAGTACATGAAAAATCATGCACTTTAAAAAAAAACGGCATTGAAAAATGTTACCGTAGGAGCAAGTTATGGACTCCCAAAGTTCCCAAAATGAGGACGAAGCAGCAACACCTGTGAGAATCTGAAATTTCTGGAAAAACCAGAAGCCAAAACCAAAACCTGATTGCACCACTGTTTAGAGTATGAAAAATTAGCCCAAATCAAAAAAAATTGCTTGAAAAAAGGAGCCAAATTGAGTGAGATATGAGCATTTAAAAATCGCTTGCAAAATTGAAAATGCAAACGGAGAGGGGTCCAAAATTTTCAAAGGCACGCTGACATGGTCCTGACATCAGCAATTCAAGCATTTAAATTTGACGGTTTGAAGACCGTCGCCAAAAAATCCCTGGCCGGGAAATGTCGATGGAACATTCTTTTCTACCGCCCGGAATTCTTTGTGGTCGTCGGTGCATCGCCGCCGGTGGGAGGAAAGGCTGTCGGAATGGATGTTTTGGACTGCCAGTTGCCGACGTGGCCTCTATGGTACCCGCCGGTACCTACCATGGTATAGGTACTTCTTGTACCAGTCTGCAATCCGTAGACTTAAAACTTTTGTTTTTTTTTAAATTTATTTTTCAAAAACTTTCAATGAATTTTTTCTGGAACTTTACAATTATTTTTTGAAATATTCTCCCAAAAAAAATTCCGAAATTTTAAATAAATGCCGATAGATATATTTAATTTATTTTCGTACCGATGATAATGATGGCGACTTGGGGGGCCGTACAGCTTTTCGGGCAAATTTTTTTTGCCTCACCAAATGACTTGCTCCGATTTGGACGATTGGACAGTCGATCTTAGGGTTTTTGGCCCTTCTGGACGCGATGGAAGGGTCGGATTTGACCCAAAATGCTCCAAAAATGCAGCTACCTTTTGGATCTAACAACTACAATTCAGCTTCAAACCCTCTTAGTTTTGGCCTCATATGTCCGATTTGGACGAAACAAAGGCAAAATCGACTTTCTCGAACCTTCCGAACGCAATGGTGAGCTTAGATTTGCACCAACAAGCTCTGATATAAACCTGCAATAAAGAGACAAAAATGGAACCTCCCCAAATCTGATACCTCTCTTCAGAAATAGACTCTCCAATGGCACCCAACTCGCTCTGATACCAAGTTAGAATCAAACATGCTCTGATACCATGGTAGAATTGGCTATGGATGCCAAGATCTATGGACCAAATGGAAAGCACAAAGAAGAGAGCAAATAATATGACAAGAATAAACTATATTCAATGTCAATGATAATGCTTCAATGTTTCAATGTGTTTACAATGAGAGACCCCTTGGTTATATAGCCAAGGTGAGAACATAGAAGTGAATAAGATTATGACAAGTGTCGTAATCTTATGACATGAGACAACAATGAAAAGCTATCACTCCACCTAAAGTGGAAAGTGATAATGTGATAACCACCACAAATAGTGGATCTACCGTGTTAGAATCAAACATGCTCTGATACCATATTAGAATTGGCTATGGATGCCAAGATCTATGGACCAAATAGAAAGCACAAAGAAGAGAGAAAATAATATGACAAGAATAAACTATATTCAATGTCAATGATAATGCTTCAATGTGTGTACAAATGTAGTAGAGACCCCTTGGTTATATAGCCAAGGTGAGAACATAGGAGTGCATAAGATTATGACAAGTGTCATAATCTTATGACATGAGACAACAATGAAAAGCTATCACTCCACCTAAAGTGGAAAGGTGATAATGTGATAACCACCACAAATAGTGGATCTACCACAAAAGTTGGAACCCTAATCACATGATATGTCCATGAAAGGTGGAGGTGATAAAGTAATAAGAAGATAAGTCCACCAAAGGTGGAAAATCTCCAACAACTCCTATGTGGTCCCTAAGTAAACTTAAATAAGGTGTAATTATGACCTAGGACAAGGTAAAAAACATTTAATTACACCAACACCCCCCCTTAAGTGCAACTTAGGGAGAATGAAACAATGCAAACAATGCAAGATGGGTCCCGGCAACTAGGCCATGTTAGGTACCCATGTACAAATGCAATGCAATCTCTCACAAACGGAGAAAAGGAGAAAACCCAGTGGGACAAAACTCCTCCCCAAAAGAGAGATGAAATACAATATAGAAATTCTCTCAATGATGCATGAGAAGGTAAAAACCCCATGTGAGGAAAAAGACCCCCCCATAAAAGAGAAGTAGAAGAGAGACTAGGCAACCCCCCCTCAATGTTGAGTCTCTTGCAATGATGGTAGAAGCTCGACATTGAATGCTGAAGATGATCCAATCTCGCCGAACAACGTTCCTCCCCTTAGGAAGAAACAAAACCAAGGATGTATGATGTCTATGAATGATGCTCAAGTGTCTCCATGTCGATGCCGAAAGCTGACACACTCCAAACAGGCGTTCTAGGCCACACTGCTGAAGAGTACAATCCAACATCTAGTAGAGAAGAATGTAGAACATGATCCAAAGAGAAAGATATCCCCTCTAAAGAAAAAGAAGCCTCCTCGAAATGTTGTCGAAAAGTATCCACACTCATGTCAAACTGCAAAGAATGATCATGTAGAGAATGAACAAGAGGGTCAGAGTGTTCCCTCACAACAACTGAAGAAGGAGCATCTTCATCAAAGAGAAGATGAATGTCATCAATGATGTCCCCCAAATCTGCAAGATGAGACTCCACAAACAAGTCTGAAATACCTGTCAAGAAGCCATCCAAAGTAGCCATATTTGGAAGACAATGTATATCTTGTTGCACTGAATCACAAGGAACCCAAACTGTGGAATCAAAAGCATTATCAACTACAACAGTAGATGGAGGAGATGAAATGCATGGCTCAAGTACTGGATCTGATGTGAGAACTCCCAAGTTCAAGTAGCCAAATGTCTCCTCTGAATCATGGTTCACACTAGAAGTGTGATCAACAGTCGAAGGAACAATGTCACCATCAGAAGCAAAATCTGCAAAGGTATACAACCGAGATGAATGATCAACCACCCTAGTAGCAGTGATCTCTCTACTCTCCAAGTCTCGAATGATGACTGAATCAGGTGTGAACTCCACAGTTCTCCCATCTCTACCATGTGTAATCTGATATATGGAAAGAAGATTGTTCATCAAATGAGGAACACACAAAACATCCTGGAAAGTGTTGTCCCCAAACTAATAGATCCCTTCCCAATTACACTCATGTATGTATTGTTTCCCATCAAGATAGGAGACATAGAACAAGGCTGAAATGAAGAGAATATAGACTGTGAAGATGACATATGATGTGATGCTTCTGAATCTAGAAGCCATCTACCTAATCCTGGACTTGAATAAGCACAAAGAGCTTGACCTTTATTACCTGATGTAGATGCCAAATGAACTTTTCCCTTAGACTATTTTGAAGAAGAAGGAGAAGAAGGTGACTCAGACATTCTAGAAGGAAAATCAATTTGATTCTTTTTGAGAAGATTCTTCAACTCATCAATGTCCTTCTTATAACAATAATGTTCTTCATGTCCATCCTTCTTGCAATATGCACAAAAATGCCTCTCCTTCTTAGATGATTCCCCTTTGAAAGAGGATTTTTTCTTTGTTTGATCTGAATGTGGATTATTCTTTTCTTTCTTATGTTTCTTATCTGATTCTGATTCTGATTCCTTCACTTGATTAACCAACAATGCCTAAGATTTAGTAGTCTTGATGAAACCCATTGAGATAAGCTTTTGTTGCTCATGTATCAACATCTCAGAAAATTATTCAAATGAAGGTGTAGTATATGCAGACCCCATAGTCAATCTATGAGTATGAAAGCTAGAAAAAAAAGAAGCATAATCAGGACCAAGTTTGTTCATTGTATTGTAGACCAACTGAATGTCCTTTTTATCAATTCCACATGCTTTACATTGCTCTCTTAGATCATTAACCTTAGTGATGTAGTCTTGGATGTTATCAAAGTTCTTAGGATCAAGGCTCATCAGGTCATTATCAATTTGATAGCCTCTTACTTCATCTGTAGTACCATACAATGTTTTCAATTTTTCCCAAGCATCATGAGAATTGTTACATGATTCAATCTGAAACAACAAATCTTGAGAAACAAGTCTACGAAGACATCCAAGAGCTTTGGTATGTTTGATCATCCATTTTAACTTTTTATTTGCATCTAAAGGTTCAGGTACCTTATTTTCAACATATAGAGTGTGACCTTCTGTCATTAGAATACTCCATGCATTTTGATGCCATGTTGAATAATTATATGATGTGAGCAAAGTAACCTTAGAATGATCCATGAAAATGAGAGAGCACAAGCAAACAAATCAAAAATATGCACCAAGAGACCCCCACCAAATCACTCAATCAAGAAGCCCCCCAAGAAATATCTGATTTGGCACTTTATACTTAGTGCGTTTACAATTGCCACTGCCAAAAACAACAAGGTGGACTTTGATCTTGGTACATGCAGATGCCAAAATAGGCCACAAACTCATAGTATAAAAATTATAGTAGATGAGATAAATTTGATCACACCACTGGAAAGTACAGGAAAAATCATGCACTTTCAAAAAAAATGGCACTCAAAAATGTTACCGTAGGAGCAAGTTATGAGCTCCTGAAGTGCCCAAAATGAGGACGAAGCAGCAACACCTATGAGAATCTGAAATTTCTGAAAAAACCAGAAGCCAAAACCAAAAACTGATTGCACCACTATGTAAAGTATGAAAAATTAGCCCAAATCAAAAAAAAACATCTTGAAAAAATGAGCCAAATTGAGCAAGATATGGAGCTTCAAAGTTGAACTACAAAATCAAAAAGCTCAATGGTGAGGGGTTAAGAAATTTCTTGAAAATGCTGATGTGGCGCTGATGTCACCAATCTCTGAGGTTAAATTTGACGGCCTATGGCCTGTCACCGAAAAACTCGACTCTGCCCAGAAAAATCCACGGAATATGCTCTTTGCCGAACCGAATATTCTTCTGTAAACGGAATATTCTCTGGCGAAGATTCTTCTGAAGATTCTCTGGAATCTTTTTATTCGTTGCCGGATTTTGCTTGCCGGGAAAAGTTTGGCTGCCGGTGTTTTTTTTGCGACTGCCGAAAATGTGAGGAGACCACCGAAAAAGTTTGGCCGTCGTGCGGACTAAGGAGCCGCGGTGGTGGGGCCTCCTGTCCTTGCCACGCAGCAGTATGTGGGAGCCCGCAGGTACACGTAGTACCTGTGCTCGTGCAAAGGTACTCTGTGGAAATTTGACCGCAGAAAATCTTTCTGCTTTTTGATTTTTATTTTTATTTTTTCAATATAA
This sequence comes from Sequoiadendron giganteum, assembly GCA_007115665.2. Lineage (NCBI taxonomy): Eukaryota > Viridiplantae > Streptophyta > Pinopsida > Cupressales > Cupressaceae > Sequoiadendron > Sequoiadendron giganteum. The sequence continues at coordinate 657,716,885 of CM021103.1, forward strand.
ATCTTTTCAAAATATTTAATCCCCAAAAATGAAATTTTCATAAAAACATTTTAGAAAAATCAAAATAAAATTTTCCAAAAACATGAATGTTTTTTTTTTAAATTTTTCTAAAAAAAATTTCCAAATTTTTCCCAAAATAAAATCGTACCGTCGCAATGATGACGCCTGGGGGGCCGTACGACTTTTTGGGCAAAATTTTTTTGCCTCACCGAATGACTTGCTCCAATTTGGATGATTGGACAGTCGATCTTAGGGTTTTTGGCCCTTCTGGATGCGATGGCAGGGTCGGATTTGACCCAAAATGCTCCAAAAATGCAGCTACCTTCTGGATCTGGCAGCCACTATGCAGCTTCAAACCCTCATAGATTTGGCCTCGTATGTCCGATTTGGACGAAACAAAAGGAAAAATCAACTTTCTCGAACCTTCCGGATGCAATGGTGAGCTTAGATTTGCACCAGCAAGCTCCAATATAAACTTGCAATAAAGAGCCAAAAATGGAACCTCCCCAAATCTGGTACTTCTCTTCAGAAAAAGGCTCTCCAATGGCACCCAACCTGCTATGATACCATGTTAAAATTGGCTATGGATGCCAAGATCTATGGACCAAATAGAAAGCACAAAGAAGAGAGAAAATAATATGACAAGAATAAACTATATTGAATGTCAATAATAATGGAATGAATTGCGTGTTTACAATGACAGACCCCTTGGTTATATAGCCAAGGTGAGAACATAGGAGTTCATAAGATTATGACAAGTGTCGTAATCTTATGACATGAGACAACAATGAAAATCTATCACTCCACCTAAAGTGGAAAGGTGATAATGTGATAATCATCACAAATAGTGGATCTACCACAAAAGGTGGAAACCTAATCACATGATATGTCCATGAAAGGTGGAGGTGATAGAGTGATAACATGATAAGTCCACCAAAGGTGGAATTTCTCCAACAACTCCTATGTGGTCCCTAAGTAAACTTAACTAAGGTGTAATTATGACCTAGGAAAAGGTACAAAATATTTAATTACACCAACACATAAGATTTAATTTCTTCTTCATCATCTTCCTCATCATCATCCAAATTCATCAGATTAATCTTCCCCCTTTTTTCCATCTATTTAGTTCTTGGCTTCTTCCTTTCTACAATCTTAGTTTATGTTGATACTTTAGTAGCAACTCTTCTTCTATTGGGTGGGGTTTGATCAGGTTTGAAAGTTGTGGTAGTGGTAAAGAAAAAACTACTTTTCCTTCTAGGAGTTGGTATAGTAGTAGTGGCTTGATATGCTTCCGCAGGACCCTCAGGAGAGCCAAACACCTTTTTCAACTGAGACACCATGGCACCCTAAACCCTAAACCCTAAACCCTAATCTAATGTGAAAAAATAATATTATTTCTCTAGACCACATTCTTCAATCTAGGTATTTTCCTCAAGAAATAGAACATAAGACAAATAATCAAAATAGCATACTAGAAGTTATAGTGTGAATCCCTAGTTCTCTATAAATTTTCCTACAATTGTTGTTGCAAGAGCTCACAAAGATCATAATCCTTTACTTCCTTCACCATATAATGATCAATGTAGAGGGCGGTTGTGGTAGAAGGCCCTTACTTGTTAGTGTAGTAAACCTTATAAGAAATACCCATCGTGGCATACCAGACACCTAGGTCAAAAATATCATCCACAGTTAGCGTTCTTTTGTTGAATTTAGCTCTAGTAAGATTCATAACTTCTTCATTCTTCATGGCCTTTAGTGCTGACAAAGATTTGAAGGAGCATAATCCAGTCACAACCATGATGGATTCCTTCATTATTAGGTGGGATTGATCAAGCCAAAATATGTCTTCATGAATTCGACTCAAGGCAATTCTGACCCATTCATCTTCGAAGAAAAAATTAGGGAAACCCTTCCACACATCTAAACCCTTTTCTTCCACATTCACATATTCTGATTTGAGCTGAAATTCATCACCCAAGAGATGATTATACTTTAACTCTTCCATCTTCAGATGATTGTACTCACTTAACTAAGAGTGAATATAGATGTAGACATCTTCATAATGAATCAAATTGATTGGAACATGAGAGAATGCTCCATGCTTATCGGGCACAATAGATAGGTATGGATGTTTTTTAAAGTTTGGTCTTAGCTTCTCAACAACATTGATAACAATTGGTGTTTCCATCATAGCAGTATCTAAATACTAGGGAAAACTAGAGAAATACTTGTGAGCACTATTGTTAGGGTTTGTGCACAACTCACTGAGAACCTTCTTCACTCCCTTGGCTCTTACAAACACTCGATATCATTCAAATGAGATTAAATGAGATTAAATGATCCAGAAACCACATAAAAGGATCTTCAAAATCCCTAACTTCCTACCATAAATATATTCATACTTTGTTAGGTGAACCTTTTTTTGGACTTCTCTGTTTCATCACAGGGATAGAATAAAGCTTAGCACACCTCCACAAATCATTATTTTTCTCTAAAATTATCACCAAAATCTTCATTCTAGATTAGTAGTTCTGCACACTAAAGTAATTGATTCTTCAACAAAGTGTTCTTTTTAGGGGGCTAAAGGGTTTCCAAATGAAAACTCCCCCTGAGATAATGATCTATCTCTTTAGTTACCAAAGGGTCCATCTGCACCTGGCTAAGGTACAGATTCATTATTTGCTTCACATTATTCCTTCTTCTTCCATACCTTGTTCATCACCTTCTTTTGTTGATTAGAGTCAATCTTCTTTTGAGAGGCAAAAGGTCTTACATTATTTCCCTTGCAAAATATTGCAATGTTTCCTAGTTTATTGCAATTGTAGCAGGTGAGAGTATTTTGCAAAGAATAGTTACTTATTTTTCTCATTATATCTAGAATAAACAACCTTATGACCAAACTTGTTGCATGTGTAGTAGTAGCCATAGAAGGATTGGGAAGTCATAACATTACTATTCCTTACCACTTTACTTATGCATGCATTAGCCTTGTGACCAAATTTATTGCAAGCATAGAACTGACCGTGAAATGATTAAGAAATCATACCATTGTACCTTGGGGATCTAAATGAGTTTTGAATCATTCAAATTCTACATATAAAAAAATTATGACCAATCTTATTACAAGCATAACAATTAGCATTGAACAAGGTAGGAGAAGTTTTCTTAGGACTAGGCTTCCTGAAATTCCTCTTCTTATTCCAGACAGGAGTGAATCCACCTTCTTTCTTATTTTTGATACATTAAGCAACATTTACAAGGTGTTGTACCCTATAAACAATGAGCTGCAAGGGACAAAAAAGATCAGGTCCTGAGAATTAAAACATTAACCACCAAAAAATAAAACATAGGAATAAAAGATCGACAAACAACGACCCAATATACAAGACACACCAACAAAAAACTAACTAGCACACTCCCAATTCTAAGAGAGGAGGTTAATAACATCCTCCCAAATCCAGTTGGGGCCCTCCTCCATAGCCTTCTTATCCATTTTTTCCTTGAGCATAGTAGAAAGGGTACCAACTGCATGGTGGATCATCTTGACAGTGAACCGAGTCAATCCAATGAATTCCTTCTTGAGCTTCCCCACCCACTCCAACAACATGTTATAATCCTCCACTTTTTCCATGGTCGTCACATTATCTTCTTCCATAGCCTGGGGGTATGAGGACTGGGTCATTGAATCATCCTTGAGCATCTTGTTCAAGTTAGAAAAGTGACTAGGCCCTTGAACAAATTCCTCCTTCCTCTTGTCTTTACTATCAGACTGCTCCTCATCATTGAAAATATCATTAATTAAAACTTTCTTAATATTTTTTGACATCCTGTGTGATCTCCTAATGCTAGTATTCTCTATCCCCGTCTCCATAGTAGCAGCCACCATGGTATCCCCCTTGGAATATTTACCAACAATATTCTTCTCATTGTTGTCTGTGGTCGGTAGCTCCACTTGTCCTTTCCCTTCTTCTTTTACTTTTTTCTTAGATACAAATTACTTTGATATGTCTTTGTATTTTTGGAGGTATTATTGTTAGAATCTTCAACATTCTTCTCCTTTGTATTAGAATTTCCTTCTGCTTTGAATCTATCATACAAGTTTACATAAGCACTACTTATAGGACTTTTCCCCTTTCAAAACCAAGATCAAATTTCTCTTTTGATGGATTTTGAGAGTTATTCAATTCATCAAAAAAATTTAGAGCCTCCTCTTAGTTTTAGACCTTTGTCAATTTTCTATTTTTATTTTTTAAGTTCTTTTCTTAGAGTGACAATCTTTTCCTCAATCTTTGAACATTCAACAACCTTATCATTGAGCTTGGTATTCAAGAAGTCCTCAATCCTCTTTCCTTCTTTAATTTTTACTTTTAAGTTAGAGATCATATCTTCAACTTCTTTGACTTTAATCTCACATCCATTTCCTCCTTCTATTTGAGCTTTCAATTTACCAATTTCTTCTTTTGATTCTTTAGCTTTTGTCCCCAATTTGACAATTTTATCCTTTGACTTTTCCAACATGCACTCATATTTAATATTTAGTGTTCTTTCTTCATCTAGATCTTCAAGAGAAGAGCGAAGTTCTCCTTCAAAATCTACATCACAATCTTCTAGATTGATGTCCCAACCTTCAGGTTCTATTTCCTCTAGATCTGGTTCTGGAATAAAAATATCATTGATCTTTTCTATAGAATCCATGTGTTCAAGTGTAGGATTTACCTCAATTGTTAAGCTTCTCAAGGGCACTCAACTATGATACCAATTTTTGATCACACTGTAGTGTTGAGAGGTGGGTGAATCATCATACATTAAAAACTTAACCATTCCATTTGTAGATTAAACATCACACCACATTTGAATGAAAGAAGAGAAGAGATGGAAAACATGTACAACACAAGGACACCAAGATTTTTACGTGGAAAACCCAATGAGTGAAAAACCACGATGAGAGTTAACTCACAATATATGAAGCTCACTGTTTACAAAAATTACAATGTAGTTTAAGGCTCACTTTGTAAGGACTTGTAGACTAAGGTACAAAACCTTAGGGCAAGATATAAGGACCTGCTAAGAATCACTATCTCAAAGAAGGATACATTAAAATTATAATGATAAATATGAACATGAACGACTTATGAAGGAAGCATCCAACATATGTTGATGTTGCAAACCCTTTTTCACACAATTATTCCATCATACATTTTTCACACACTTCATCTTCAACATACTACTTAATTCTAATTCATTATACACCATACAACCACAAATTATTTTTATATTATATAAATATACACCATAACAACTCAAAAACTTGATTAGGTCAGCTCCAAGATGACCTTTAGAAGAAATGTATGATATCACATAGGTTGGATCCAAAAATATATAATATTAAGAGAAAATGAGTTGCAAATCAACATACGACATATCAAAACCAAAAACCATTTCAACGTATACTCCAAAGCAAGATTAATTGATCAGGACCCAACCATAGATGAAGGAAACAATCTTGTTGGCCCAAACAATGACAAAACCACCAAAATTGCCAACTATTCAACTTTACACCACCAGGGAGAGGCTAAAAACTTTATGTGGACCAAGATGATGATGCAGGCTCATGGAGACCTCATATATTTTCTGAATTTCACATGATACTTTATATTTGGCTTTAAAACTTATGGTATTATCTTTTATATGCTTCATTTATGGACTTAATCAGTCATTTGTACTTAAAATATGAATACTTTAGATAAATGCTTATTTCTCTTTGAATGCATGATTAAATGATATTTAATGTGTGAATCTTTCGTGGATATGTGTTTAACTTATCATTGGAAGTAGTTAGGGATCAAGAGTGAAGATAATCATTTTTTCATTCAAAATGAAACTAGCGGCCTACTATTTATGACTCAACAACCTGAATCAATGTGCTTGCCAGCCAAACAACTATTTTATCTCACACACTATCGACTAGTTCTGTTTAAAGTTAACTGAAGATGACCACAAAGATCCCCATGATTCTTATTCAAATGCTCCAAAATATCTTGATAATTTGGAGTTTGTTCAGTTTCTTTCATTTTTCTTGCTTTTAAAATAAAGAGAAGGATATATGTATCCACTCAAAAAAATTAGTTAGATAGTAGAAGGAGTAGATTGTATTAGATTTTAGTTTTTAGTCATTTTTTAATTTCCAGTTGAAACAATTTGTACTTCGCCCTTCCTTGGGCCAATTTGATGGAATAAAGAAAAAAAATTGATCGTATCCTGTGTTAAGATCCCTCCAGAGGAAGAGAAGGGCCCGCTCTACCAAAGGAAGGTGATATTTTTAATTGCTTAGTTCATCTTCATTCTTGTTTTCAGTTAAATTTCTTTCATAAGTGGAATGTTGTAATAGATTTTAAGATTGGAAGTACATTGTTGTGATCTTAAATCATTACTGTGTTGC